>PVKA01011343.1:0-61213 GCA_004027165.1 Ctenomys sociabilis
TCTGTGTGCTCAATGGTTTTATTTCACTTGAGAGATCACACAGTATTTCTATCTGTGCCTGGCTTACTTCACTCAGCCCAATATCCTCCAAGTTTATTCTTGTTGTAGCAAATGACAGGATTTCCTTCTTTAAAGCCATGGGATATATATATATATATATATATATATATATATATATATATATATATATATATATATATAATATTATATATATAATATATATAATTATATATATAATTATATATAATATAATATATATATAATCATGTATATATTTATATATATAATCATATATATTTATATATATATATATATAATTTTTTATCCATTCATCTGATGGTTCATCAGTTGCTTCCATGTCTTGCCTATTGCAAGTAGTATCACAATGAATATAAAAGTTCAGATGTCTCTTCGACAAGTAGATTGTTAGGTTGTAGAGTCAATTCTGATTTTCATGTTCTGAGGACTTCTTAAGCTGTCTAGATTAATTCACCTCCCTGTCACCAGGGCACAGGAGCTCCCTTTGCTCGAAACCCTCAGCAACACTATCTTTCATCTTTTTTATAGTAACCATCCTGTCAGGTTTCTGGTGTGATCGCATTGTGGGGCAGATTTTTATTTCCCTGCTGAGTGATGTTGAACTCCTTTTCATATACCTGTTGGCCAATTGTGGATCATTTCTAGAAGTGTCTATTCAACTCTTTTTGGCCTATTTTTCAATTGAGTTCTTTATTCTATCTTGCTATTCAATGATATGACTTTATCTTAGAGATTTTGGATATTAACACCTTAGTGACAAAATTTGCAAATATTTTCTCCCATTTTGTAGCTGGCCTTTTTATTGTTGTTAATTGTTTCTGGCACAGATTTTTAGGTTGATAGAACTTCCCTTGTTGTTCTTTTTCTTTTGCTACTAGTGATTATATCCAGAAAGTCACTGCCAAGACCAATACCATGGGGCATCATCCTGTATCCTATTAGACTTTTAAATGGCTGCATTAAGTAGCTTGATTGATTTCACAGTCTCTGTATAAAACAATACATTGTACACCTTAAACACATATATTTTTGCTTGTTAATTATATCTGAATAAAGTTGAGAAAATGAATTGCATTTATACAACCTTATCTAGATATTATCTTTAAGGAGATAGTGACAATGATTACTTAAAAACAACTCAGCACTAAAGAAAGCCTTCTTAGGGAGGGTAACAAATTCTTTTAGATTTTTCTCATGAATTTACTCTATTTTCAAAAATTCTTCTCTTCATCTCACTGTCACAATGGAAATACAAATTATGTCTTTCTCTTATTTCGCATGCAGCCATACTTTCACTCCCTCGCATCCCTTCCACTCTAGCTGTTCAAATCTTCTGTGTCTGTGATCCTGAACACCCCTGTAGGTCATATCCCCTCTGTGGAGTCCATGGATGACTTGACCCTGACGCCTTCCTCTTTCCTAACTGTCACGACTCTGCTGGCTCCTTGAGCTTCATTTCTTTAATGGATTCAAACTTCCTAACTTCATTTCTCATCCTCCTCCAACACTCTTTCTAGTGCTGTTTTTCTCCAAATTAAGTCTAAACAACACTACCATACAAGTCTCTTTCTTTATATTTCCAACCTCCTATTTATTTCAAAAATAGAAATTTAAATGATTAAATCTGTCCAAAACACAACACAATATTGTTAATTTTCCTCAAATATTTTTTATTCTTTTTAAGTTCCCTGAATCAGTGGGGGACACTGCTGTAATCTTAGTAAGAAATCTAAACTGCGAAATGATAGTGTGGATTGTGGAAAATGTGCTATTAAATATCTAACCATGTGCTCTAACTAGAGAACCACTTTCTTATCATTATAAAAAAATCTGGTAGTAATGTTTCTCAAATGTTTAGCTTTCATTAAAACACCAATAATGTGTATTCAATGTATATCCAATCAAATTACAGAGCTAATATAAATGCATACATATGAATACAGATTTTAAAATAAAAATGATTTATAAGCATGGGCAATGTTGAAATTGTGAAATTTTTTATAATCTTTATAATTTGTTATGGTGATGGGAAACTTTAGTCAGGCTTCCCTTCCATCCTTTCATTCCTACTTAATTAGAAAATTCAATTCATCATTACAGATCACTGAAAATTTTTAGGAATTCAATAATGATTGTTATTGTTGTTTTCAAATTAGTTTGATTACCAGATATGCAATTTTTTTCATTAGTGTTAGTTGTTTCTGATAGATTTTTTTAGAAATTCCCTTAGGAAGAAATAAGAATGTTTATATATGGGAAGAGAGGGGATACAGACATAGAGTGACCAAGAGGGTTGGCTGTGACAGAGACTAAGGATGCACTAAACCTTGTTTGTTTTTTCCTTACACATAGCTAGACTGTGCTTCCCCATTTCTCATATACATATTATATGTCTTTAAGTAGCTCTTGATGCCAAGTCCCAGCCATTACCAGGAGGATCGGTAAGAGAACACATCCCAGCTCACCGTGTGCTGATGGGGGTCCATGAGACCTCCCATGGGTGATACGGCCCCACAGGAAGCCCGCCTGTCACACAGTAATGACGGTGAAGCATGACGTTAAACCTCTGCAAAAACTAAATTTAGATATAATAAAACGAACTTGTTTTTCTCTTTTCAACTTTTTTAGCAACACTTTTATATAGCGTCCATGTATGTACCAAAATCCTTAAGATATGAGTAAGGGTTCATGCCATTATTTACACATGCTGATGGGTCTAAAAACCTGTTTGATACAAAGCAGACTAGATCTTCACCTAGGTCTATCTGTGGCTTTACAAGAGACTGACTTATAAGTTGTTAATAAGACCTTGTTTTCTGGCATAAGCTTCACTGGCAGAATTTCATGGAGACCCCAAGTTATTATTTTTAATATTTCCTGCCTTTTATTTGTGTTTGCTCCGAACACCCTTAGAGGAATGGGTTGCAGGTACAGGTAGACCTCGTTCAGAAGATTGGTGAGCCCGTCCCTCGGGTGGGCATGCAGGATGGTGTGAGCCACTTTCCTCATTGCTGTAACATGCATCAGACACAACTTAAGAGAAGAGAGTTTTTTGAGGGCTCAGGGTTTTGAGAGGTTACAGGCTGTAGTGCGCTGGCTCCAAGGAACGAGTGCGATGCCGGAAGGGGCCTGGCAAACAACCATGGCTCACACCATGGCAGGCAGGAAGCAGAGAGAAAGAGGAGCCAGAGTGGGGAACGCACCCCTCCAGTCACGCCTCCAGTCACGCCTCCAGTCACGCCTCCAGTCACGCCCCCGCTGCTTTGCGCAGGCCCCATCTCCGACACTCAGTGCCCTGTCCCTGTGAACTAATCTCCCCCCACAAGCCCCATTTCCTACCACCTAAGACGTTGGAGGATATTTTAAACCTAACAAGGACTACTAGACACATGGCAGTTAATGGACTCTTACTGTCTTGGCTGTGACATTTTAATGAAACATAATTTTTAAGAGTCTACACTGTAGAGCCAGACTTTCTAGGTTTGAATGCCAACTTTGTCCTTTATACTGCCCTTTACCCTCTGTGCCTTTCTTAGTAAGCTGAACCTAATTTTATAGCTTACCTCCTAGAGATGGTGGGAAGATCAAAGGAGAACATTTCTGTATATAGCTTAAAATCGTGCCTGGGACATAGTAGGTATTAGGGGAAAAATCCTCTATAATAATAATAATAATAAAAAAAAAAACATTAACCACTCTAAATCTCTCTCAGTCAAAAAGAAACCCCCACCATGACAAGGAATATTGTGTGCCCAGTACCACGTGTGAGAGTCAACTATTCAAAACTAGGTTGCAAATGGATGCCTGGAATATCCGGCTTCTAGAAGTATCTGGCCTGCCTGGGTACGTTGGTAACCAGGCTCTGGCTCTCACTGGCTGAAGATCTAGTTCCAGAGAATCAGAGAAGCTTTGGAGAAGGACAGATGTGTTGGGAGTGCTGTCTGCACAACTTCTAAGGCCTCCCTCGGCGCATTTCCTAACCTTGCTGGGCCTCAGTCTCCTCATCCACACATCTGCAAAATACACCCACACAGGACCACGCTGCCTCCTGTGTGCCCCCTACTCAGCGACACCGCTCTCCTGTCCTCCAGGAACACAGCGCAGTAAGTGGCAGTCAGCTCCGCTGGGTTCTGTTTTAAACTTCAGTGTTCACTTGTGTCGGTGTCTTGAGAGTTGAACGAAGGATGGTTAAACCTGAGCAATGACAGTAGAAAAGGAGAATTTACGCTGAAGGCAGATTGTGTCGAAAGCCAAGCTCTGCCACGGCATGGCTGTGTGAGCTTGGGGATCGTACCTGACCTCCCTAAGTGTCCGTTGCCTGACCTGCAGAATGATAATTAGAGTTGTATCTGCCTCCCTGAGTTGTTGTGAGGATAGGCGAATACTCAGTACTTCGGGTACTGCTTGGTGCAGAATGAGGCACTTCATAGAACAGTGGCTATCATCCCTACTCCTGCCTTTGTGCGCCTCATCCCCTCCTCATTCCATCTCATTATCTTCCAACAGAGTGGTACATACACCAGCGCAATTGCTAATAATCCCATTTAATAGACTTCAACTGTTAGTGATCCTATTTAGTAGACTCAGATATAAAAAGAGGAAATAACTTGACTTCTGTCAAAATAAATACAGTTTTCTGCTTTTGCTGTCTGGGCTTCCTGGGGTGCATAAGGGCTTTAGAGACTCTGCTCTGGTCTTGCCTGAGTCTGCCCTCGTCAGGCTTTCCCAGGCCTATTTCGCCTGGTAGAATGTGGACCACCTGGAAGTGATGGAGCTGGGAGAGGGCACAGGGGAAGGAATGGCAATCACGGCGAGCCTCTGGCCCAGCATATTTTCAGTAAAATTAAACATAAGATTGTGAAGTGTTAAAACTCATTAGGAGTTGTTTTGGGACTCAGGCAAAATAGAAGTTATTTTAATTATTCACTCTTCCAGAAACATACACTGATACATTTTGAAATATATATATATATATAATCTAGTCAAAGAGATATCAGCTCAAAAAGTAATAACTTTCTCAAACTGATATTCTGTCAAGGCCAAAGTGATTCATTCACACAAATTAATAAATGTGTTTTGCCTAAGACTGTTAGGAGAATGAACAAATTGAACTGTCTGCTGGCTGTTTCACCATGAGAACTGACATAAACCCGTATGTTTGTACACTACAGGTTCAATGAAAACAAAAATGTGAAAGTTAAGAAATGAAGCCTGGCTCCATATTCTTAGGAATTTGAGAGGAAAAGAAGATGCAAGGAGAAGCTTACCAAGTGGAGAAAATATACAGATTTGTAAAATGGTTTGCAGAGGAAATATGATTTATGATGCACCAAAAGTTTTCTCTATTTTATTTCAAGTAGTTTGTGGACACGAAGTTACATGGGACAGTGCTCAGGGGAGGAGCTCTCCTATGACAGCTGAGTGGGCTACAGAAGCCATGCAAACAGACTGGAAAAAAGCTTGTAGTATAAAATAGTCGATCTTTTCAACTGGCTCTTTACAATGTCATATGTTTGGAAACTGATTAGGAAAAAGAACTTTGAAACTTCGTAGAAAATCTAATGAAGAGCTGGCCAAATAGCTTAGCGGATTAAAGCATCTGCAAGCAGGCGAAGGGGCCAGGGGTTCGATCCCCAGCCCTGCCATGCCAGCCCTGCCCCCAGGGTGCACTGAGACTGTGATTGAGACTGGGTGTGGTGGTGCACACCTGTAATCCCAGCTCTTGGGAGGCTGGAAACAGGTGGATCACTATGAGACCAATCTAGTAGTGAGACCCTAGGCACCCTATAAACCCTTTCCTAAAATACACACACACACACACACACACACACACACACACACACAAACCTAATGAATACAAAAAGTTCATTTGTTTTAATAAATGCTTTATGATAATATAAGAATTATCTAATGCTGCTGACGACAAACCTAATTCCTGGCAAAAATATTATTTATATCATATATATTTTACCTTTTCAAAATTAGAAAATTATGATTATTTTAAATGATTATGTTCAATTTTTCTTATACTAGTTTCTTACTGTAATTCCTTTTCATGTTTAAATTTGTATTTAACACTATCAAAGATATAACAGTTTAATGCTACTGATTGTCACTTCATAACAGAGCCACAGTTACTATAAAAAATTAAAGAATATGTTGAGATACTTTAATATCTTCTGATTCTTTATTTGATATTGAAAACCTCTGCAATTAGTTTATTGGTATCATCCAGGATTCAGATGTTCAGTATTCTTCCTGAAATTACATAAACAAATACAAGTGGAAAGAATCCAAGTTAAAATTATGTAACAAAACAGAACTCCATCACAAAAACCCTGTTTTGAAACACTGGCACTGTAAGAATGATAATCTGAAGCCTCACAAAATTGCCAAATTTTTCCTTAAACTGCTAAGCAGGCAAATATGATTTCAGTAAGTTTTATAAAGAAAAACTCAAATAAATTGGGTAATTCGTATTTAAGACGTAAAACTTGTAGTTTCTTTTCTGTCTAAACTGGAGACCCCAATATAGAAAATCTATCCTTTTCTAATTCGTGGCCTAACTTTAAAAGTTTTATGAGTCAGGTTCCCTGAGCAGACCACATTTAGATAAATGGGTAAATGTATTTAAAACCAGCACTTTCGCTGCCTTACTGGATGCTAACCAAAAATTGGAGTCTTGTATTTTAAGCTCACACTTTTGGGGATACATTCTCAGGCCTCCTTCAATGTGGGAACTGTACAACATAACTGTATTACATGGTAACGGGAGTTAAGAGTCCTCATGTAAAGATCAAAACCTATTTTTTTCTATTAGTCCTTCAAGGACAGACTTTCAGATTGTTGATTCTAATAACCTCATACTATCTAGGAACAGAATTACTCTTTACAAAGGGCTATGTGAAATTTTTTTATCAGTAACTGAGATTTCAGAGTTTTATGGATGAAAATGTTCTCAATTTGAATTTTATTCCTGTATCCCGATATGCAGGGTATGTAGACAGAAGCTTTGCATCCACTAACTATATAAAAAGATAAACACTAATAATTCATGTGGTTCAAACTGGGCAAAAATAAAAGAATAGCTTCTTTTTAAGAAGCTATGAAGCTATTATTTTCAGACCTATGAAAAGCACAATAATATTAATAAAATAATTGCATTTACTTAGAAACATTCAGAATGTGAACAAAACAGTTGCAACCTTTTTCTTTTTGTGATTGTGGAGTGGTATTCAGTTAGCAGAGCAACAATTATTTTATATAAGCTGCACCACAAACAACTGAAGCTGAAAAACCACAATAGCCATATGTAACTAATTTGTGCTGTGCACCAACAGGAACCTGCTTTCAGTTTCCATGCCAGTTTACAGCCCCTGCACTGCACAGGCAAGGTTAGCGGCTATTGAAAATACCATCAGGACAGGGCTATCTAAAGACACATTTGGTAGTGTGTTAACTATACGCAAAAAGGACACTGTACAACAAATCTTACACAGCCTTACATTTCAATTTTTTTTCCTCAAAAGGAGTGAGTTGTGTACAGGGGGCTAAATGCTTTATAGATAAGAAAAAATCCTGTGCTAGAATCAACTTATTCATCATCATCTTCTTCTTCATAATCCTTGTCCTCCTCGTCTTCTCCCTCCTCTTCATCCTCATCTTCCTTTTTTTTTTTTTTTCCTTGCTTTTTGCAGCCGTGACAACTTCTTTTTTTGCTACATCAGGTTTTCCGTTAGCCTAGTAGGCAGTGACATCCTTTTCACACTTCTCCTTCAGCTTAGCAGCTTTCTTCTATGCTTGTCATCTGCTGCAGTATTAGTCCACATTTCTCCAAGTTTCTTTGCAACATCACCAATGGAGAGCCAGGATGTTCTCCTTTGATTTTTGGGTGATACTCAGAACAGAGCAAAAAGAAGGCCTGGAACTTCTCTTGCTTCTCCTATAGGAGGAATATAAGTTTTCATCTCTCTCTCATAATGAGCCTTGTCCGCTTTTGCCATATCCTCAAATTTTCCTTTCTCTTTAGCAGACTCTGAGAAGTTAACGGAAGCATCTGGGTGCTGCTTCTTTGCTCCTCTCAGTAAGTTTTCACGAAGAATGCACATGATGACATCTTGCTTCTTAGCTTCTTAGGATGCCCTTCGCCCATGTTTACTTTTTTCCTCAGCGAGGTACAGAGTCACCCAGTGCCCATCCAGCTCTCACTCACCCCAGTGCTCTCTCTATGGCATTTAATGTACTACAATGAGATTCTTTAAAAATGTACTCATTAAATCAAATTGACCATTCTCTCCTAAATTGGCTTTTGGCAAGAAATAGATAAGTATAAAATGTCTGTGTACATCTTGGTATACATATAGATATTACATGTCATTTGGTTAATTTTCCACTGGTAGAAAATCTGGCACTTTGTAGTAGTATAAATTTTGAACACAGTAATGGATAGTGTTTTCACAACGATGCTGTGAATTAAGTGTTATGAAAATGAGGATGAATTTTAAAATATTTTTCAGACCTCATATAAAACTTACTGGGTTTATTTATTTATTTGTTTTTGTTGTTGCTGTTGTGTCTTGTGCACAGCTTGCAATGTTGCAGATTGAACTCAGGACCTTGAGCTTCCCAGGCAGAGCTCTCAGTAAACCAAGCAATCTCCCCAACTCCCTCACTGAGATTCTAAAATGCTTTTCAAAAGATCTTCATTGCACTTTACAAAAATCAATATAAGAGAGTAAAGAATTGAGATATTTCCAAGATTTAAAATTTTTTAATAGTTCCTTAACATGGCTTAACTTTGCTGTTGTTTTTCTTTTTTTAATTTTTAATTTTATTATTTATTTTTAAAGAGAATATGAAGTGATAATAATAAAAATTAGGTATGATACAGAATTTCACAAAACAAAAAAGTATGAATTTGGTAGTATTTGTTGCATTGAATAGTGTTGGCCTCAAATTAGTTGTTTAGATTACCAGATATGCACATACAAAATTGGACAAACAAAAAAGTTATAAGACCCTTTACCTCAGATTCATTGCCTTTTTGTAACAGCTTTTAAGATTTTTGTCTCTGTGATGGACTTCTGATACTCTGAGTACAATGTGGTATGGAAAGGTCCTCTTTTGTCAGCTATTTGGGGATCTGTACACCTCATTTTCAGTATCTTTATTTCTTTCCTTATTGTGGGATATTGTCTGACTTTTTTTCTATAAATACATTTATGTTATGCCATTAAAAAAGTTATAAGAAAGTAAGAAGAGGGCCATCCAAATAGCTCAGTGGATTAAAGCACCTGCAAACAGGTGCAGAGGCTGGGGGTTCAATCCCTGGGCCTGCTTTGCTGGCCCCACCGCTGGGGCACATTGAGTGGGCAACTGAGACTGGGCGTGGTGGTGCACATCTGTAATCCCAGCTCTTGGGAGGTTGTAAACACACGGATCACCATGAGTCCATCTAGTAGTGAGACCCTGAACACCCTGTAGACCCTTCTCTACAAAAAAAAAAGAAATTAAGAAGAGAGAGAAAAAAGGAAAGAAGAAAACAATTAAGCATTAACCTTTCCTTTCCACAGACCAGAAGAAGGCCATAGTACAATTATCCGAGCCATCTTGCATACATACATAGATATATCTCTTTCCCTCATCCTCCCTCTCCGGTTCTCCTCATCTCAGGAATTCTATCCTTTGAACAGATTCATTTCCTTTCACAGTATCTATTGTACCTTTCAGATTTTATATACTCAGATTCTTTTCTTCTTCTTCTCCTTTTTTTCTTAACTGAGTGGTGTCCCAAATTTTCTGTTCAAGGAGACTATGGGGCCACCGAGGAAAGTGATCAACAATGTAGAGTGTGCCTAAGGAGAGTCACATAGAGAGAAAACATTCTCTCAGGCTTTCACAGAAAGCAGATTGGTCAAGCAATGATCGTGACTCATTCACATGGCTGACACTGACAAAAGATCTACAAGGTGCTGTACGTGCACTTTCAGGGTAATCCTGAGGGAATCTGACTGACTTTGTCAGACAAAACAGTTGCAATTTTTATTACATATGCCTTGTTTTATCTTGATGTTAGCCATCCAGCAGAAAAGTATAAACATGAGGTATAAAATGTAGTGCCATATTAATATGTTGAACTATAAAAGGCTCAAGTCACCAACTTCTGACGTTGCCAGTTCTGTGGATAACCCACTACTAACATGGACTATTGGACTATATTAGATTATTTTGTTGAAGTCACACACCTATAATATTTGAATGGCAATGGAATACCCACCTCTGAAAAAAACTAAACAAAAAAAGAGGGATACAAATGAAGGACCATTTTGTAGTGAAAAAAATATATATCTGTATATACAAAATAGAATAGATATACAGCTACTTTCTGTTCAATGAGAAGAAAGTTTTGTATTAATAGTGTTTAGACAAGATATCATGTCTGTATCTTGTACTCTGAATAACTGCTATGAAGGCAAAGATATGCAATGTATTAATTATTGTAACTGTCCTACTAACCTGCTCTGAAATTGTCTCATTGCAATTTCTTTTTCTTTTTTCTAACTGTTCCAAAATTCTATGACTCTGGCTGGAGAGACAGCTCAGTGGCATAAAGGCCTAACTGGTATGCACAAGGTCCCAAGTTCAATCCCAGGTACTGCCAAAAAAAAAAAAAAATCTATGATTTGCTCATTGGTGGGATTTCCTCCCATATCCCTGATGTCCTCCTCCCCTTGTTGCAGATTTGAACCATGGGCTAAAGTGCCTCCCAGTAAAGGAGTGAGGTAGAAAGAGGGCCTGGCCACATCAGGGAAAATCAGAACTGGCTCCACTCTGTACTTCCTTCTTTAGCCTTACAATGGAAGCACAAAGAGACCCCAGACAGAGAACCTCCCACATCATGTGATTCGCCACAGAACAGGATATACAGAAACTTTCTGCATTGATGCCAATTATTTTTATCTGACATGCATGCCTAACCAATAATTGACATTCACTTACCTGGAACTGACCACAGAATAATAATTCAAAATAATACTGCTGGAATTAGGCAAGGAGCAAGAACACAATTTGTTCCAGCATTTAAAATTTTAATTTAAATAAAACATTCATTAAAGACTTCAATAGCTTACTTAGGTACTGAAAGGCTTTGAAACATGGAGGAAAATATTAGATTTTGACCTTAAACTTGTACTCAAAAACCAGGGGTAGAAATTAGTGGGAAATATTTTTTCAGTGGAAGACATACCGTGTGTGATGGTGTCAGGGAGATAAGAATTAATAATAATCCGTCAATATCTGTGGCTTTTCATACATAAATTCAGCCAACTTCAGATTAGAAATAATTTGAAAAAATGAATTGTGTGAGGCAAACGTGATAACCACTACACTACGGAAACCCACTGAAAAAATGAATTGTGAATATGTTAAACACATATAAACTTTGTATATCTTTGTCATAGTTTACTCCCTACCCAATATGGTGTAACTATTTACATAGCATTGACATTATTTTAGGTTTTTTATATAAGTAATCTAGAAATGATTTAAAGTGTACAGGAGGATATGCACGGTTATATGCAAATATCATGTCATTTTATATAAACATCCAAGGCTCTTAGAACCAGTTCATCTCATTTATCAAGAAAAACTAGTCCAAATTACTCCTCTCAAGCCTATTTTGTTTTGTGGTAATTAAACATGATGATGGCTTGTTATTTTAGTTCCCAAGAAAAAAACAAAAATTTTCCTAGGTCTTTGACATCAATCAAAATCAAAAATCCTGTTTGTGTTAATGTTATCAGTACTTATAAAAAACAAACGAACACAAAAGTTTTCTAAATAGCTTCATTAAAAGTACATATATATTATCACAAGAGCAATCTTCACTCTGTTCCATTCCATACTATAGGTCTCTTTTCTTTTGTGGTTCCATTTTCCAAGATTACAATGGAGGTGGCCATGGACAGTAAGTGTAACCCTCTATAATTATAAAAATTATGAAATTTTATTACATGTCTTAGGAATCCTGGCCATAATTCTAAATTCTAATGTAGTCCCAGCTGTTCAAATTTCAAGATTTTAATAGTAGCTCATAAAACTATTTGTTGGTAAAGAACGTGAATAGAAAGAAATCTTTACCCACCCAGATACAATGTAAATCATGAAATTTCTTTTTTAAATATTCACATGCTGCAGCTCTAAATTGAGTTCTGGATGATATTAGAGTGGAAAAGGTTAATCATCAAATTGGTGTCAAATTTTTAATCTGCATCTGCAATGCTAAAATTGACTGTTTGCTTCTTAAGGAATAAAATATACTTTTTTATATCAACATTAGGAAAGTATATACATTTGTGTTTCTATAAGCAAAATGGTATTTCTTAAATCTTAGCCTGTGGTTTAAGAAATCAATTTTAAAATATGTTTATAAAATAAAAAAAGGGCTTCGTGAAGAGGGAGGAACACAGTAAGAATTGTTTTCTTTTCAACCTGAATAGCAAACCAACTGAACCAAAAGGAGGAAAATGCTTTTAAAAAATAAACTCACATAAAACAAGAGCAGATATGGAGCCATCTTACTGGCTCCATAAAATCTGCTGAATATTGTTGACATACAAAAAGGAAGTATCTACAGTAGGCTGGTGAAGTACAGGCCAAAGTCAGTCCATTGCTTCTTTGATCTATAAGCTAGGAATGGTTTTGCATTATTAAGATCAAGTGCTGAAGAAATTCAAAGCAAAGTATTTTGTGCCACAGGGGAATCATGTGAAAGTCTAGTGTCCATGACTAACAATACATTTTTATTGCAATACAAACATGCTCGTTCTTTCGTATTTGTGTATAGCTGCTTTTGAGCTGTACTGGCAGAACTCAGAAGTTGTAACACACCATGTGGCACACAAAGCCTAAAATAATTTCTACCTGGGCTTACAAAATGACATCAGGAAGTGGATGCATAGCTGCCAACACTTGCTCTAGGGAATCCCTAGAGTAAATCCTTCCAGGCATTTCTAAATCTAAAGCTCACTTCTTCTACTACCTTTTGTTACTTCCAAAAGAAGCCTGGGCTTTATTACATTTCTCTGTAAGGAAGTCTGTGCCTTGCCAGACTGCCTCAAGATCAGCATACAAGTGCTCCCAAATAGAATGGTTGTACTCTTTGTGAATAAGCACAGGGACTTTGCCTTAGTCTGCTCTGGCCATAAGAAAATATTATAGATCTGATGGCTTAAATGACAGAAACCTATTTGCTACTGTTCTTCAGGCTGGGAAGTCCATTTCAAGGTGCTAGCCAATTCAGTTTTTAGTCGGACTTCTCTTCCTGGCTTGGACATAGGTATATGTTTGCTGCATCCTTGCATGGAAGAGACAGAAAGCACACTGGTCCTTTCCTATTGTGAGAGCACACACAGGCCAATCCAATTACAGCTCCATCCTCAATGCATCCACTTCCCCTTTATCAGCTCCTTGCTGACCCTATATCCAATGTAGTCACACTGGGGATTGGGCTTTAGTATCTACATTCTGGAGGAATACACTCATTCTGTGGCAGGCTTTCCTTTTCAGCATCTTGTTTCATGAAGAAGAGACAGAGAGGTAGAAAAAAAATACAGTTAACTTAAACTTTTCCCAGTCTTTACAGGAATCTCACATTTATGAACACTAATCTCTAAATATTGACTCTTTTTAGGTAGCAAATAAAAGACTTTCTAGATAGCAAGATGGTCACATTCTGGTGTCATCATGCATTTCCTTAATGTGAGTGCGTGTGTGCATGTGTGTGGAGATACAAAATCTTTTTACAGGGCCCCCAATCCTACCAGATTAGGATCCCACCCTTATCTCAATTAACTCTGACTGCCTCCCGAGACCTCTTTCTCTAAATACAGTGGCCTTGAGGGTTTGATTTCAACGTATGGATTCAAGGAGCAGGACAGAATTCAACCTGTAGTATCCTGTAATTATGAACCCATCTATTTCTCCTTGTAGTTATCAGCTTTTTTTTTTTTTTTTTTTTTTCGGAACTGGGGATTGAACTCAGGCCCTTGCACTTGCCAGGGAAGTGCTTATTCCACTGAGCCATCACCCCAGCCCCTTATCAGCTTTATTTTCATGTATTTTTAAATTCTTTTACTGTAGGGCTGGGGAGATAGTTCTGTGGCTTAGACACCTGCCTGGCAACTACAAGGCCCTGAGTTCGATTCCTATTATAAAAATGAAAACATATAAATTCTGTTATGAGAGTCATAAATATTTAGGGTTATTTTGCCCTGTTCCTCACTTCACCCTCTTTTCATTGTGCTTCTTTTACTTACGATACTCTTTGCTCTGAAGTCAGCTATGCCTGATAGTATTATAGTCACTCTAGCTTTCAACTAGTTTTAATTTTTTCCTTTTCTCTTGTTGAGATGGGGTCTCTCTATGTAGCTCAGGCTGGCCTAGAACTCATAGTGATCCCCCTGCCGCAGCCCACCCCATGCTGGGATTACAGATGTGTGCCACCATGTCCAATTCAACTAGCTTTCACAATGGTATAACTTCTGAATTCTTTTAAGCTACTTATTTTTGTATATAAAATACATTTCTGTCCACAATTTTGAGTTGGCTTTTGCTGTATTTCTGTAATCTCTTAACATCCGTCACTTAATTAGAATATGTATTTCTAACATTTGCATACTGATGTGTTTGGGGCTGAGTCTGGCATCTTACTGTTTGTTTTTTATTTGCCCCTTTGTTTCTTGTCCCCCTTTCATCTTCCTTGTTTTGGAGTATTTTATGATTTGTTTTATCTCCTCTTTTGGCTTGCTAGCTATAGTATTTTGCCACGTTCTTTCGTGGTTGCTATGGAATCGGCAGATTAGCTCCGAGTTGCAGTGCTGGGCTGTTGTTCCCGGAGTACATGACTGGCAGCGTGACTGGCAGACCTTGTTTGCCAGGCGTCGGCTCCAGGCCCCGCTGGACCTCATCGAGAAGGACCATGCTGCCCGGGAGGCGAGAGCACCCTGGGGTAGGCTGCTGCTGGGCACTGCGGCTGCTTCCCTGCAGAAAGGCTCCAACGTCCTGCTCTTTCATGGGATTCTGAGCCCTGGAGCGGGTCCAGTTAGGGACACCTAAGTGACCCAGTGGATGCTGGATCACCAGAAGTCTCATCTGAAGTTTTTTCTGGCGCCTGACTCTTGAGCCAGGGACCAGATAGGGACCCCACTGTCACTTGTGTCATTATTAGTAATACCTGTCCAGTGTTCCTACTTCTTCCTCTGCCAAAACATGAGTGTCTCCACGTTAGTGAAGACGCAGGTTCCAGAATGAGTGGTTTCAAATCCTAACTCTGGACATACTAGACACAGCATTTGTGTGCTGACGTGGAGTGCACAGCATCAGTGGAATTTTAACTCATTAGCGAAGTAACCAGCAGGGTATAAAAGAGATACGTACTTACTGTACGTACAGTGAAACAGATGGTGGAATTTGCTAAGTTTGGTTCAAAACTGGCTCATATTTTGTAGGATGATAAAGTAACTTCCAAGGTTCATTCCTGTGTGAAGCTATTGATCAGTCCCGTACATGCCAGGGAGATACCTCAGCAGCAAAGGCACCTGTCTGCCAAGTGCAAGGTCCTGAGTTCAATCCCCGGGGTAAATAAATAAGTAAATAAGTAAATAAATAATCAGTCCCTACAGTTTCTGAATGAAGATAGGGACACACAGCAAGGTGGACAAAGCCACATCCCTTGAGCCAGGGGTCCTTATCCCTGGGGCTGGTAGACAGTGCTGCGGTTTGACGCTTAGCTGGTACATGGCTGTCTGCTTATTTCCAAGAACTGCAAAGTGCCGGAGCCCCAAGATAACTATATGGGCAGCACTTGCCTTTCCAGGAGAAGATTCCAGATGTTTTGTGTCCAGGAGACCTTGCCTGCCTTGCTCCATGGGACCTCTGGGCCGGAAATGTGGCTGACAGTAACAAGTGAGCCCTCTGTACCACCCAGCCTGCTCCCGCCGACATTTCGAGTTCAATTTGGTAATCACCCTGACGTTTGGGGGTTCCTCGGGTCTTTCTTCAATGCCTACCCCTGGAAGCTCCCCAAAGCCCTGGGCCTTGACCGACGGCTGCTGCTGTACCAGCTCTTCAGCTACCTGAACCACTGGAGTCACTTCAGGCGCGAGTACCGAGTACCGGGGCGCGTCCCTTGGGGCCATGCACAAGCTGCTCACCTAATAAAGTCACTGCCGTGTCACTCACGTCCATCCCGCCATGGTGCTGGCTCTGTCCTGGTTGGGGCAGGGTGGGGGGCTGGAGGACACCCAGGGGGCACACCACACCCGCGGGGTATCAGGAGGAAGGGCTTGGTGTAGGGGGTCCAGCAGATGGGTCCTGCGCCCTGGCCTGCCCCTTCAACCTCCAACGCTCCTAATTTAGTTATCTTAATAAAATAAATAGGAGATGAACAATCAGTGTGCTGTTACTGGTTCCCTGAGTTTGTTTTTAAACAATCACGATGAAGTCTCCCAGGGAAAATACTGAGTTAACTAACTTCAAGTATTATCTTCACCCCAGGAATCCTGAGTCTTTGATACATAAATGTGTGTTACAGATGGAGAATAGTTTGGGGATGGAGAATAGGTCCCCAGATGTGCTTGACTGTTAACCTAACTTCCGAATTATGGTATTTATTGGGATCTCAGGCTCCTTAATAATGATAGGTTTGTCCTGAGTTTCTCCTTTTAGAAGAAAAATACTTTCTAAGAAAAATTAAGGAAAGCTCATCTCTAAAGCTTTTTATGTTGTTTGTGATCTAGTTTATCTTTTTTTCCTGGGTGTTTCCTTTTCTGCCCCAAGTTTTAAATAAGCAGTCGTTTTACTCTAAGTATAAGACACTGTCTTTTAACTGTCACTGCCTTAAAACTGATGATTTCTTAGAAGATACAAAAATGAACAATTATGCAATAAGCTTTGCACAAGGAAAATGCCTCCCATTCATTTTACTTTTTTCAATAATACCTTAAGACCAGGTTCCAGAGTTCCCAGAATGAGGACAGAGGGTAGGACAGGGTTTGTTTGGAAAGGAGCAATGATGTGAAGAACAGAATCCAAGTCTCACAACAAAGTTCAGGCATAAAAATCAATGTCAGCAGGAGGGGAACAGTCTGAACGCTTCTGAGAAAAGTCAGAACAGGGCCAGAGTTATAGCACAGGGGCACGGCACCTGCCTGGCAAGCACAAGGTCCCGAGTTTGATTCTTTGTACATTAAAAAAAAAAAAAAGCAATAAAAATATAGTTATCACAATGCAGTGTCTCCACTCCTGGTACAGTAATGGTAACAGTAATATTATATAAAACATAAACACCTGGCATTCAAGTGTTGATAGCCTCACTCATGAGAACTAAGGAAGAGAATCAATCCAAATGCTCGCCAATTGGTTTAGACATTCTTACTGAAGATATCAAATTATCCAGACCTTTTGTGCGTATGATGACTTGATTCACTGTTCTCAATCTATCACATGTCACTTCTCTTAAGTCTTTGATGGCTCCCTATTTTTGACAGATTACAGATTAAACTATTGAACCCATTATGTGGCAAAACTTTATTTATAGGCATCGCCTTTTCCTATCATGCACCTAGCTGTATTCTGTCCACATGAGAATAACAATTCCTGAATACTGCACATGCTTTCATAATTCCATGCTTCTGCTTCCATAGATTCTTCTGTCTTGAACTTTCTTCCCCATCTTGTCCATTAGGAGAATCTGTCTCTTCCCCTAATGGTTTCCCTGAATCCACCAGTTTTCCCAGGAGAATTTTCCTGCCATTTTATACCTGCAAAAGTCTTTGCTTGCTGCTGTCAGCTTTCCTTGTGTTGCTGCTATTGTTATGTCCTCAACTTTGTAGCACAAATCTCATCTTCCTTACACATCAGAGTTGTACAATGCACACATAAGGAAAATATGTTATTTATGGTTAGCACACATGACAAAAAAGCAATGGTTCATGAATTTCTTCAATGATTTATATTCCTGAACAGTACTGCCATTCTCACTAGAAATCAGCTTTCCAGAGTTTAAATTTACTCCCTCCTATATCTTAACAAAGCGCTAAACTTGGTTTGCATATGGAGAAGAGTTTGAAGATTATTCATATTAAAGTTTGTCAATAAACTAATAGTAAAAACAACGAGAAATGACTTGTGGGCATGTGTCAGATGCAATAGACATTCACTGCAGGCCTCTTAGGGAAAGCCTGCAAAATTAGGGGCTGTGCTTTCACGTGATTGTTGCTTAAGATCATACGTTTAATTTTTGGATTCATAGGATTACAGACTCTTCTAAGACCTTTTGACTCTGCAGCTTAAGAGATTCCTTCCAAGAGTGACCAGAATTTAATTCAATTTGCTTTGAACTTGTCTTAACTAAATGCATTCTTGGTTCACTACCAATGAATATATAAAATCTTTTTGACATCCTTGGGAATTCAGAGTAAGACTACTATCAAGAAACTGTCCAATTCAAGAGAGAGATTCACTTAAGTGTGAAATAAAATTGAATGAAATCTCTGGAGAACTCAGCTCCACTTTAGGGAGGAACTAAAAACTTTCTATGCTTGTGGCTTAATTGCGTAAAGCATTTGTTCATTTACTGTTGTTTGTTTTTTGTTATTGCCAGGGTGAATTGCATTTCAGTGCCAAGTGGGGGGACAGGTGGCAATGAGTAGCAGGAGACCTTCACAATTACTTGCATGGGACTGCCTTTTCTAGTGGTCACCCAGCAAGTGGCACAGAGGAATATGGCACAGCTAAGAATGCAGTTTTAGATACTGCTAATGATCTGGAATCTACAGTTTGGTCAAAAAAGTCCAGTCTATGTCTATCATAAAATCTAAGTGCTTGATGATGTAAGCAAGCGCCAGATCCTTCACTGTAACCAAGGACAAAATTTCTGGCCGATTATTGCTCCTAAGGGAACCTGTAAAAATTCTTTGTTGTTCAAAGAACAAATGTGAATTTATTAGAAACAGAAAAATTAGTCTAAACAATTATGTTGCAAGAGGATTTCTAACTAATCAGAATACCAGCTATTCATCTGTTAATTTGTAAATACATTAGAATGAGTTAAGCTCACCTATCAAATAAATAAACTGGATTCAGAGAACTTCACACTTACTTCCCTTTTTAATTTTGTGGTTTGTGAGAGATAAAAGGAAAAAGCTGGTAAATCATTTTCCCACTGCATTTACCTAAAGGGATCATATAATTATACGTCAGTCTGCTAAAATAATAAGATACAGCTATTTTCTCTGGTGGGATTTTTTTTTTTTTTTTTTTTTGCTTTGGACCTATGTATGTATTATTAGCATGTACCTCCACCTGACTTTTAAGATACAATATAGATTTTTAAAAAAAATGTTAGCCAACTTATTAATTATTCCTTAGAACTGAATGGAAAATGGAGCGCTAAACACAGTGGCGAATTGCATTGAATTTAGTACACTATCTGGTGTTCTCGTATTTCATGAGATCCTCTTTCCTATAAATTCCTTTTTAGTCATTACGGTTTGTGTCTAGATGCCCCCTGAAAGCCTCATACAGTCACGGGGGCAGGCTTCTAGAACTTGGAACAAATTCATGATCCAATGCTGGGGTTGTGGGTGTCAGTGCTACACCCACCCTTGGATAGCCTGAATACAATCTAAGGAAGGGGGAGGCCTTGCCAGTTGCCACAGCCACTGTTCCTCAATTTGGTCTCTGCTGTCTTATACCACCACCAGCTGCTGCCCTGTGCCATGTGCACACTGCCTTAGAGCCAGCCAAGTATGGACCGAAACGTCCAAAAACCATGAGCTAAATAAATCTGTCCTTTCTTAATTTGGGGTGTTGGGTATTTTGTCCTAGCATGAAGAAAAAGTAACTAAGACAGAAGGGATGGATTTCTTATACTTAGCTCTGTTTATTAGTAACGCTGGAAATATACTAGGAGCTCAATATACGTTTGTAGCATTGAGTTCAATATCTATTTATTAGCATCATTATGTAAGAAAGAACAAATGCATTCACATTGCTTCCTAATAAAAATCTTCTTGAAAATACCATGGCAGAAATGTGTGCATCAGCTTCATGGAGGCATACTCTGTGGCCCATGTTAGAATACTGCCCCCCTATGGATTCTGGGGTGCTATGGCATTCAGAATGCACAGGGAGGGCAGTATCCTGCAGCTGTATACTGCAGAAATCCATGGGGGGTGCAGTATGCTGTAGCTGTGCAGAGACCAGGTGTCAGAGGTGGGGGTACAAGCACCTGAGAGAAGGGTGCTTATTATTTGACCCTTAGAATTAAGTCAAGGGTCAAGCCTGGCAGTCTTCTGCTTAGCACCTTAGTCGCTTCTTTATGAAGCCATGCGTATCTCCATGGTATTCAATCCAGCATCACTCTTTTTTTTTTTTTTTTTTTTTGTCTTTTTGAGACAGGGTCTCACTATGCAGTTCAGGCTGGCCTTAAGCTCACTTTGTAGCTCAGGCTGGTCTCGAACTCACAACAATCCTCCTGCCTCAGCCTCCCAAGTGCTGGAATTACAGGCGTGAGCCACCACGCCCGGCTTAATGCAGCATCACTCTTATGTTATGCCCCAAAACATATATCAATTGGTTAATGTTTAAAATATTGGACTAGTGGATGGCAAGATAGATCAGCAGATTAAGTGTTTGCTTTGGCAAGCTCAGGGACCAGGGTTCGATACCCAATCCCCTATGCCCTGCCAGCCCCACCCCCAAGGTGCGCTGAGCACGAGACCAAGTCTGGACCTGGTGGTACAGCCCTGTAATCCCAGTGCTGGAGAGTCTGAAAACAGGAGGATCACTGAGTCCAAGCTGCAGAGTGAGACCCTCCCCAAATACATTAAATGAAAAGAAATTAAAATATTGGACTAAGGACAAATAGAAAAACTTGAACATCAAAGGTTTTAAACATGCTGTTTGATTTTGGATTAAAATCCAATTCAAATCCTAATAAAATTTTCCTCATTCCAAATACATAAAAACTCAAAACAGTATCAAACCCATTGCATATTAAATTTTCTCTCTCTCTCTTTCTGTCTCTCTTCCTTCATTTAACCGTAGTAATCAATTGAATAGATTCACACTTCTGTAAGCATCTTCTGATGAGGAAATTGAAATAGTATACTTAACTAACTAGCCCAAGAGCACACAGATTCGAAAGTACCAGTGTTTGAACTCAAGAAATCTAGCTCCTGTGTCACTTTTAATATTCAAAAAATTACACTACTAAAGCTCTTTAACAAGTGTTATACCTTCCAAAGAAAGTTGCCAAGAATAAATATTAGTTTCCCATCACAGAATTACAAAACTTTCATTTGGCTACCTCATATAACCATTCTCTTTTGGTTCTTATAGGATTCATTCAGTTAACACATTTATTGAACACCTGCTGTTATGACTTGGATCTAGATATCGCCTCAAATGCTCATATGTGTCTAGGTAGGGCTTTCCTGAGGTGACTGGATGTAGGGTTTATGGTACTGGGATTAAGGGTGTGTGGTTACTAAATGGGTTTAGCATAGTCTTGAGTGTGGGCAATAAAACCCCATCCTGAGTGTGGCTGGCACCAATTAATAGATGTATAGCCTGGATGGAATGAAGGAGAAAGAAGGCAGGCTTGCTGCTGCTGCTTTTTTTGTACTGGGGATCAAATTCCTGCTCTTGCACTTGCGAGGCAGGTGCTTATTCTGTGGAGCTACACTCCCTGCTGCTGCTGCTGCCTCTCGCTGATTTTCCTGCCTTGTGCTTGCCATACCCTTGACTGCTTCTCCTCCGTGCTGCTCCCCTGCCTTAGAGCCAGCCAACTATGAACTGAAACCTCTAGAAACCACGAGCCAGATAGGCCTTTCTCCTTTCATTTATGGGCATTGTATGTTTTGTCTGGACAAAGAAAAAAGTAATAACACACTACTGTGTACAAGTAACCATTCTTAGAATTAGGGATGTAAAAATGATTAAACCAAGATTATACTATATTGGGATAGACAGGCTCATGGTCCAGTAAGTGCTACCTAATCTATAAAACTTGTACAGATGCATAAAAGAGTGAATAATTATTTCATACAATGAATTGTCTCATGTAATGAGTGAATCATAGTTTCATATACTGTGTGATAATTTAAGAAAAGAAACATACTAACTGGTGGTTTCGTGACACCGTCATAATTATGCTCGAAGTTCTTCGGTGAGTGAGAGCTGCATTTTTGTTTTCCCTCAGTGCATCTATTTAAACAAAAAAAAAGTTTTTTGAAATTGAAGTTGGCTGATTTACCTTTGTCTCCTGAATTTCAGTTGCTGTGACATAAGCACCTTCCAAACAAAAGTTAGGACATGGTACAATATGATGGATTTCACATAAAAATAGCACACCTGAGTGTGATTCGCTAATTTCTTCAATGTTATACATACTCCTGATTTACTGTGAGCCATAGCAAGTTTCAATGACACTTTGTACTATGTAAGTGAACATTTTAAATTGTTAATGGATAGGATCTGGCAGCTTCATGATTCTTAAAATATTTATTTAAATCAATGATGACAAAAATGGCTGTTGGTTCTGTGACCTGGAATGGTGCCACTGATGACAGGAGTCTGAGGTTGATTCTTTCTTTCCTTCATTGCTACAGGGCCATGTGGCTGGTAAGAGAAGTCTGAGTCCCACTGGTGGGACTTAGGGCTTAGAGACCTGTGGGAACAGCAGTGACACAGTAGGTAGGGCCTTGGCTAAGGTGTACATGGTGGACCTGTGGTACTAAAGATGTGGAAATAGTGCATGCAACATTAGCAGTGTGAGCCAACAGATGATCTATAACCTTCCTTTTAGTTTTATTTGACTCACCCTTTTCCTCTCTTTAATCAAGTGTCTTGCTTGAGTTTATGATACTTGCATGTGAGTAAAGATTTTCTTTTCTCTTTCTAGTTCACTTGAAAACTCCCAGACCTTCACTTCCAATCCTTCCCTCCTATGCAGTTTGTCGGTAGCCAGGCTGTACTGGAGCCTATTGTTATTGCCAATTGAACTACCTTAGCAAGGGTACTGTAAATGCTACATCCAATCTTCCCTCCTATATGAAAACACTGCATTTGTAAGGAGTCTCAGCTATTACCATAGTCCAGTACCCAAGAAATGGACCCTAGGTCAAATTGATAGCAACTCCTCAGACTTAATATATCGAGAAAGTAAGTTTTTGGGACAGACATAAAGGATAAGAACCTGTATCTAGAAGACAGGGAAGAACAGACACCTCCTAAGAAAACCTCAACACCACTATCTAACATAAGAAATCTACAATCCTCAACACAGAAAACAAAAGAAAATAGAACATGACAAGAAGAGAAAGCAAAGTGCAGTTCTAAACACCCAGCACATCCAGGACAAGCCCAGAGCACAATGAGATAGAGTAAATCATAAATGGCCAACAAATGGAACTCTCTGAAATGATATCAGAAGTAAAAAAAAGGAGAAGCTCTAAAAAAAAATTCTCAAAGGTGCAGAAAGACTAGCAAAATAAAAGACATTAAAGCAAACACAGATACACAAATAGTGGAGCTAGGAAAGTGATGGAAATCATGAAGGCCAACCACAGACAAAAAAATAAAATAAATGAAACAGATCCAAAGAGAAAGGAGGTTAGAAATTCCATTAAAAGTATACACAAAAGATTGAATGAAGATAGGGATAGAATATCAGATCTAGAAGTTAGGAATGTAACTTGCAACCAGGAAAAGAAAGATATCCTGAAAATCATGAGACTCCACAAAAATCAATCCAATAGGTATAAGATGAAGCCAAGGAAAACAAAATAAGATTTATTAGAATCAGGAAGAAATCTGGAAAGTGGATAAAAGCCATTAAAAATCTCTTCCCAGAAATAATTGCAGAAAACTTCCCAAACATGGAAGCATACAGAACCCCAAATAGACATAACCAAAATAAATCTATGCCAAGGCATGTGATGATCAAGATTCCACAAACTAAGTACCAGAAAAAAAAATATTAAAAGCAGCTAGAAAAAAAGAAATGTGTCACTGATAGCAAAAAGCCCATCAGAAGCACAACAGATTTCTCAACACAAACCATCAAATCAAGGAGTGCTTGGAGTAAGATATTTCAATCCTTAAAGGAAAACAGTTTTCAACCCAGAGTAATATACCTCACAAAGCTATCTTTCAGGAGCCAGACTAAAGTGCCTGCTTAGGCAGAGTGCAGGGACCAGGGTTCGATCCCTGGCATGCCATGCTGGCACCGCCCCCAGGGCATGGTGAGATGGCTATTGAGACTGGGTTCGGTGGTGTGCACCTGTAATACCAGGGCCTGGGAGCATGAATGCAGGAGGATCGCTATGAGTCCAATCTGCGTAGTGAGATCCTGTAGGCCTTGTACTCAATACATAAAAAAGAAAACTATCTTACAAAATTGATAGAAAAATATTTCTGGGAAAAATAACAACTGAAGAAACTTATGACCACAAACCAGCTCGACAGAATTCTCTGAAGAATACATTAGGAAGAGATAATGAAGACCCCAAATGCACAAATACAAATAGAAAGAGGCCAGCAGACAGGGCAAGCAGCGAACAGAGAGAATGACAGGGAACAAACAACAAGAAAACAACATGAAAGAGAAAAGCCAATACATATCAGTTGTAACCATCACTGCAAATGATCTCAACTCACCAGTCAAAAGAAGCAGACTGAAAGAATAGATCTATAAACAAGATTCAACAATATGCTGCATTGAAGAAATGTAGCTATCCCGAAGAATGGAAAACCATTCTCAAGGAGAAAAGCAGGGGAACTTAAAGTTTCCATTTTCAGCCAATGCTCACTTTAAGATGAAAATGATGTAAAGTGATAAAGAAGGTTGTTACATACTTGTTAAGGAAAAATTCCAAGAAGAAATAACAAATAACTGTCATAAATATTTATGCATCAAACACAGGATAATGCAACTACATAACACAAATGTGTGTTTCATGTATGTATATAGGTTCTCATAGTAGGTTTTGATGATTTCTGGATTTCTGTGTGATCTATTGTGATTTCCCCCTTCTCTATTTCTAATTGAATTTGTGTTTCTTCTTTCTCCTTTTTGATGGGGTTTGCTAAAGGATTATCAATTTTATAAATTCTTTGCAAGAACCAGCTTAAATGCTCACAAGACAACAAATGTCTCTTCTTACAATTCAAGAGCTCAACAATCCTGCAATGGGCCAGGAGAGCTGCATTCCTCAGAAGGCTCCAGGGCAGGGCTGGTGCTCTCGTTCGAGGCCTCAAGAGACCAGCTGGGTTCCATGGCTCCTGCCCAGCGAAGTCTTTCAGTCTGTCTCTCTGCCTTCAACCCGCTTCTATTGTCATATTTCCTGACTCTGACCCTTGGGCTTCCCTTTACTACATCTTTATTAAAACTCTCAGGATTGCCCCAGAGCACCCAATGAATCCAGGGTAATCTCCCCATCTCAAGAGCCAACTTCTGGATTCGTTGATTCTTGTATTGTTTTCTTAGTCTCTATTACATTAATATTGGCTTTTATCTGTGCAGTTTTCCCCCTTCTATGAGCTTTGATTTGTATGTCTTTTTCTAGAAATTTGAGATTCAGTGTCAGGTTGTGTATTTCAGTTCATTCTGCTTTCCTGATATGTGAGCTCACTGTTGCGAATTTACCTTGTAGGACTGTTTCATTGCATCCCATAAACTTAAGTGTGTTGCAACAGCACTATCATTTAATTGTATATACAGTTTAAATTTGTCTTTAATTTCCTCTGTGACCCACTGCTTGCTCAGAGAGGCATGGGTTAATTTTCACATGTTTATGTAGTGTGTACAATTTTCTTTGTCATTGATTTACAGTTTCATTGTACTATGGTCAGATAGCATACATGGGATGACTTCAGTTCTTCTACATTTACTTAGACATATTTTGTGGGATACTACATGATGTACTTGGGGAATGTCCCATGTGTAGCTGAGTAGAATGTGCATTCTGATGTTTTGGGGCTGGAACATTCTGTGGACATCTACCAAGTCCATTTTTACACAGGCTTGGTTTAATTCTAATATTTGTCTGTCAATTTTTTTTCTAGTTGGTCAATCCATTTGTGAGAATGTGGTATTAATGCCCCCTACTACAATTGTGTTCATTCTTATTTACCTTTTCATGTATGAAAAGCTCAAGAGACACAGCTGGTCTCTTGAGGCCTCGAATGAGAGCACCAACCCTGCCCTGGAGCCTTCTGAGGAATGCAGCTCTCCTGGCCCATTGCAGGATTGTTGAGCTCTTGAATTGTAAGAAGAGACATTTGTTGTTTTGTGAGCATTTAAGTTGGTTCTTGCAAAGAATTTATAAAATTGATAATCCTTTAGCAAACCCCGTCAAAAAAGGAGAAAGAAGAAACACAAATTCAAACAATTAGAAATAGAAAAGGGGGAAATCACAATAGATCACACAGAAATCCAGAAAAATCATTAAAACCTACTATGAGAACCTATATTTTTATAAGCTGAAAAACACTGAAGAAATGAATAGATTCTTAGACAGTGGAATTGCCAAAACTAAACCAAGAAGACAAAAATTCTAAAAAAACCTACCATCAGCCAATGAAATTGAAAATGCAACAAATAAAAATTATCAATAAAGAAAATCCCAGGTTTGTCATTGTTCGATTCTATAAGAAATTTAGACAACTAATGCCACTAATGCAGAAACTATATGAAAAAATTCAAAGGGAGCAGTCCTTCCAAAAGCATTACTAGAAGCAAGTATTACCCTGACTCGAAAACCAGATAAGAAGGGGAGGGGAAGATGACTCAGTGGAATGAGCCCTTCCCTGGCAAGTGCAAGGGCCTGAGTTCAATCCCCAATTCCACAAAAAAAAAAAAAAAAAAAAAAGAATGCAACAGAAAGGAAAATAGGCCAATGGCCCTAATGAATATAGATATAAATACAGAAAAAATCCTTGTACTGGTTGATATATTGTGTCAACTTGAGAAGTTTAGAAGTTTAAGTGATTCATCAGAGAGCCAGGATTTTTAGTTTGTAAATACCCTCATCCTGTGCAGGAGGAGGACATACCAGCCCCTGGGTAGCTTGTTTATAATATAAAGAGGGGAGAGAGGCTTGCTAGAAGCTAAGGCTGCTTCCCTTCCCTGTGCTCTTCACTATTTTATTCACTTTGCTATTATCACTAGAAATGATGAAAAGTAACTGAGACAATCCTTAATAAGATTCTGGCAAACAGAATGTTATAAATCAGTAAGATTATACATCACAATGAAGTAAGATTCATTGTAGGCATGCAAGAATGGTTCAGCATACATAAATCAATAAATGTTCTCTTTTTTCACTGCTGGAACAAAGTACCTGACCCCCACACTTAAGGAAGGAAAGGTTTATTTAGTTTAGTTTGTGGAGGTTTCAATTCATACTCAGCCAGATCCAAGGCAGACTGGCAGTGGAAAACAGCAAAAGAGCAAGACCAAAAGGAGGAGTAGTGGCAACAATTGTAACAGAGTGTCTGTTTCCCTTACGTGGCATTCAGGCCATCTGTCCCAGGCCAGGTGTAGTGCTCACACCCATGATCCCAGCAGCCACTACACCCTTAATCCCAGCAACACTCACATCCATAATCCAAGCTTTGGATCATGAATTAATCACAAAGTCTAGAAGTCTGCCCCATGACTGCATAAGGCTTTATAGGAAACACTAGACTCTACCAATCATATTTCACTCCTGGATCTCCAAAGGCTCATGCACATCCCTTTATACAAAAGGTATTTAGCCCATCTCTAAGAATTGCCAAATTCCTGACAAGTTTCAGCGATGCTGAAAAGTCCAAGTTCAAAGCCCCCTTCAGGATCTGAGGAAAACTCTTAGCTGTGAGCCCCTGTACAAATGAAAAGTTAAACACTTCCAACATTCAATGGCACAAGATGAACATTACCATTCTAAAAGGTACACATAGCAGGTTACCAAGCATTGAGACTAAAGCAAGTCCAAAATCCAGAAGGGCAAACATTAAGTCCTATAGTTCCATATGAAACATCTGAAGCAATCTGTGGCAAATTGTAAGCTCCATTTGGCTCTGCCCCTATGGCACTCTTGATGGTAGATTCATGGCTTCTCTCTTAGGCCAGCTTTGCTCCCTTTTTGATATTTCCCTTAGATGATCTACATTCCTGGCTTTTCAAAACTTCTAGGGTTTCCACTGTACTTTAAGCTTTTTGCTTTCCGCTTCACACACTGCCTTCTCAGGTGGACCCTTCTGAAATCAAGGTGGAAGGCTTCCTAACCTCAGAATTCTTGCATTCTGCCTACACCTAAAACCAATGCCACATGGATGATGCCAAGGCCTGCTGCTAGCTGCATCAATAGCCAGGCTTTCTTTTCTGTTGGCTATAGGTGTCAAGTGCCTGGATTATTGATCACTTTGGCCCTGATTCTGAGGAACAAGTTCTCTACACTGCGATCATTCTGGCACCTGATGGGACCACTGCCTCCATTCTGGGACATGGGGCTCCATGGCTTTTCCACAAGGCAAAGTCCTCACCCTGGCAATTCTGAGGCTGCAAAGGGCAGAGACCTGCTGCCTCCTGCGATGCCCTCAGGCTGCCCTTTCCATTTTCTTGTTCCTTCCTAGAAATGGAGATCCTCTCTTCTCTGGTTTTGTATTCCATAGCTTTATTGGAGCTTCCTTTCTGGCCAAGCCCATGTTTTAAATCATTCTGCTTGGTTCTTTGCTCTTGATTCTCAACATAAATCTGACTAAAAGCTCCCAAAAATAGCCATTCCACTCCCTCAACATTTAACTTCTTTGAAATTTCTTTTGCCAGATTAATCAGTCCTCCATGCTTAATTTCAGTCTCAGGCAAAGTCTCTGGACACAAGCAAAATGCAGACAAACTTTCTGTCAGGCAATAACACACATTATCTTGAGTCCAACAGCCAGTGCAGTCTTTTTCCCCAGCAGAAACCTCCCCAGCCTGGTCTTTACAGGCAGAATATCTATCAGCCTTCTGGTGTTCTGAGCTCTGATCAGAATCTCCCACACAGAAAGCTAAAGCTGTTCCAGGGCTTCTCTTATAGGTGAAATCTCCAAACCTTTCCTATCTCTTCACATAAGGCATTCCCAAACGCTTGTAATCCACATGGTCAGGTTTAGCCACAGCAACAGCCCCAGTTCTCTGGTACCAAATTCTGTCCCAGTTATTTTTCTCATTGCTGGAACAAAGTACGCAGCACCCAAAATTAAGGAAGGAAAGATTTATTTAGCTCACAGTTTGTGGAGGTTTCAGCCCTTACTCAGCTGGGACCAATGCAGACTGGCATGTGGCAGAGGGTAGCAGTTCATTGTGGCGACAAGGAACAGAGAGAGCAAAGGGGGTGACAGCAGCTCAGGCAGCTAGGTAGCTTCTCTCCCCTCCTTAATTATAATGCAAAGTGCCTACCCCAGGGCCAGGGTATAGAGCACTCACACCTGTGGTCCCAGCATTGGATCATGAGTTAATCACAAATTGTAAAAATTGCCCCATGACTTCATGAGGCTTTGGGAGGGCAACTAGAAACAAATAATAACTAACGTTATATACCATATTACCAGAATCAAAGACAAAAAACACATGATCATCCAATAGATGCAGGAAAAGCATTTGATAAAGTTCAACACCCATTTATGAAAATAAAAATCCTACAGAAAATTGGAATAGTCTTTACCTCAATCTTATAAAAGCCATCTATAACAAATGAATAGCTAACATCATATTAAATATTATAAACCTAAAACCTTCCATTCTAAAATCAGGGACAAGGTAGTCCACTATCACTACTCCCATTCAAAACAGTTCTGTAAACATTATGCAGAGCAATTAGAAAAATGAACAAAGAAGAACAAAGACAGGGAAGGAAGAAGTTAAATTATAATTACTATTATCATTTTTTGTGGTGCCAGGAATCAAACTCAGAACCCACCCCAGGCAAGCACTTATTCTTACTGAGCTATCTCTCCAGCTGCAAATAATAATTATTTGAAGATGACATAACAATCTACATAGAAGATCCCAAAAACTCTACCAAAAGACTTCTATATCTAATAACTAAATTCAGAAGCATAGGTGGACAAAAAAGTAACACTCAAAAACAGCACCCAACAAACTGAGAGATAAATTAGGTAAATGACAACTTTCTTGATAACATCCAAAAAGAAATGAAATGCTTAGTGATCAATATAACAAAGAATGTAAAAGTATGATGAGAATTATAGTACCCTAAAGATGAGATCTAAAAGGACATCAGAAATGGAAAGATACCCCTTGCTCACGGATAGGAAGAACTAACATAGTGTAAATAGCCATACCCCCTACAACTTCTATACATATTGTTCATTTCTATTTGTTCCCCCAAAGCCTCATGCAGTTATTGGGGCAGGCCTCTAAAGTGTGTGATTAATTCATGATACAATTCTGGGATTATGGGTGTGAGTGCTACATCCATCTTGGCGTGGGTAGCTTGAACACAATAGAAGGAAGAGAAAGAGGCTTGCTAGCTGCTGCTCCTCTCTTTCCTCTTTGCATCTTTTGGCTGCCATGAACTGCTGCCCTCTGCCATGTGCCACTCTGCTCTGGAGCCAGCCAAGTATGAGCTGAAACCTCTACAAACTGTGGGCTAAATAAACCTTTCCTTCCTTAATTTTGTGTCTCAGATATTTTGTCCCAGAAACAAGAGAAAAGCAACTAAGACAACATATTTAATGCAATCCCAATCAAAATTCCATTAGCATATCTCACAGAGCTAGAGAAAATACTCCTATACTTGATTTGGAAACAGAAGAAAAAATTTCAAAATAAATTCTGTACAACAAAAGCATGTCAGAAAGTATCATAATCCCTGGCCTGAAATTATGTTACAAAGCTACTGTGATAAAATCAGCACAATCTTAGGAAACAACAACAACAAAATAGTCCTAAGCATCTGTGGAACAGACTAGAAAATACAGACACAGCCACAAAAACACTGTCATCTTTGACAAAGGGGCCAAACTTGTTCACTGGAAGAAAGAAAAGATCTTTTAAAAAGTGGTGCTGGGAAAACTGGCCTTCTACATGCTGATGACTAAAACTAGAACCGTGCCTATCATCAAACATTAAATTGAGGTCAAAATGGATCTATGATCTAAATATTAAAATAGCAACGCTAGATTTACTCAAAGAGAATAGGTAGAAATCTCGATGACATAGGTATAGGCAAAGACTTTGTGAACAAAACCCAGACTACAAAGGGAGTATTACAAACAGTCAATGAATGGGATTTCACCTTATCAAAAGCTTTTGCACAATAAAATAAATCACCAACAGAGTGAAAAGACAATCCCCAGAATGTGAAAAAGTATAGCCAACTGTTCCTCAGACAAAAGACTTCGTTCTAGACAATATAAAGAACTGAAATAAATCAGAACCCCAAATTCAAAGACCCAAAGAAAAAAATGGTCATCTGAGTTAAATATATGCAATCTCAGATAAAATACTAATGCACATAAATACATGAAAAATATTCAGATCACTGGTTATTCAAGAGATGAAAAGTAAAATAACACTGGAGATTCCATCTCACCCCAGAAAGAAGAGTTATTATCAAGAAATCACCAATAACAAATGCTTGCAGGGCTGTGGGGAAAAAGGAACACTTCTGCACTGTTGGTGGGAGGGTATGCTGATTCAAACTTCATGGAAATTCCTTAAAAGAACTAGAGTTGGAGGTCCCATTAAACCAGTTATTCCTCTTCAGGCTATTTCCAGAGAAGAATCAGAAACATCATATCACAGTGAAGTTCATGCACCCAAGGGAACAACTTATAGTAGCTACACCTTATACTAGCAGCACAACTTACAGTAGCTGCATCTTAGAAACAAGCCAAATGCCCATCAACTGAGGAATGGATCAAAAAGATGTATTTTCTTTAGATAAAAGACTACTACTCAGCCACAAAAAAGGACAAACTTGAAACTTTTATAGGTAAATGGATGCAACTTGAGTTCTTTCTTATAAGTAAAATAAGTCAGACCCACATGTGTAAACATTGCATTGTCTCACAAGTGGGATAAAATGAACAAGCAAGTAAAATTGAAAATGTACAGTATATATTGAAAACTGAGAAGAGACTGTTCAAAAGTAAAGACAAACTATGACATGGGAAATAAAACTAAAGAAAAAGAAACATGAAAAGATAGTTAACATATTTATATAGCTAGTTTCTTTTAGTTTATTGAAAAGAAGGTGTGTGCTAATATTGATTGGACAAAATATGCTATATTTTGTACACTGAATAATTATTATATTCTTTCAACCTCATACATTAAATCTGCTGTATGTTGGCATTTACTACACACATTGGTTTGATGTAGCCACAGTCACAGTCCTCAGAAGCCACAAGTGGCTGGCCAGTGGTCGGCACACAGCCCAGGTCCTATCCACATGAGTTCATGACATCATGAAGACAGAGCGGTTCCCATATCAGACCTGGGCGAATCAGTGACCTCTGGGAACCCCATCAGGCACCTGCGAACCCTGGAGATCCATTGAGACAAAATAGGGAATAAAAGCCAGGTAAGATAGAAAGCAGGAAAGTGAAAATTTGCCTGAGGGAGATGGATGAAGTGAAATAATGACAGTCCCAGAAGAAGCTGCCTAGAGTTGCACTGAGCAAGTGGATGCCAAGATGCTTGAAGTGTGGGAAAGTTACCATCATCTTCCATTCCACTTAGCTTTAGGATAATTCCTATGCTATTAGATTGTCTTGAAAGGACCATTACTTCTTGAAAGGCAAGGATTATGTTTAATTTATCTTCATATGTGATCAAGTGCTTGTCTCTTTGGATGCACCAAAAATACATTAGTTGAAGCTGAAGCTCAGCAATACACTATCAGTAAATAGACAATGAACCAAGGACTGATTGGGTGGATGGCTAAGATGTAACAATAAATCTCTCTTCTCAGGGGCTGGTAACAGTTCAATCTCTATAGGATGCTTGAGATTTAATAAGGACCAGAGTTTGAAAGTTTAAAATATAAAATCCAAATAACAAACAAAAAGACCCATTCTGTTAGTTGGAGAAGTGACCCATGGTTCATTTGGTAGCTTGTTTGGGGAGAGAAGGATTTTGAATAAGATCTCAGGAGCTCCTGACAGCAGCCAACATATATTGAATCTTTTAAATAACTAACACAGGAAATTTTAACAAGACAAACAAATATACAGTTGCTTAAAGGTGAACTCCACAGCAGGGCCATTTCTATCCTTACTACTGTGCTCATAAAGTACTCAATCCAGAGTGACGATTTAGTAACGCTGATCTAAAATTCCCAGCAAAATTAGACCCTCATGTGTAAACACTGTATTGTGTTCATAGTGTAAGAACCTAAGAGAGTCAATAAAATCTGAAAGGTGTAATAGACACTATAAAAGAGAAAGAAACTTCTCAAAGCAAAAGAACAATTGGATGAGGGAAAACAAAAAAGAAAGAACAGAAACAAATATGCATGGCTATGCACAAGGTGGTCAGGATGGTTCTACTACTAACTTCTGTTTGTTTATTTAAGGGAGCAGTTAATGCTTACGATTCTTATTTTGGTCAATTTCACAAGCTTGTATCTGGTAGGCTGAGCAACTACTTTGAAGACAATAATGTGCAAAGTAACAACCATTGTTGAGTTCCTGTCATCTTGTTATTTGAAATGTATTGTTTCTAATGTTTAATTTTTTTATTCTCTTTAAAAAATTCAAAACAAAACAAAACAAAACAAAAATTCCCAGCAGTGACAAAGGGAATAAAATAATGCTCCTTCACAACAACAGCTCTGCATGGGACATGTAATACACATGTAATGTGATCCTAGGAAAGGCTGTGAAACAGCCCCCCTGGAGATGGCTGTGCCCCAACCTTGTGGACTGTATGTCATCCTACATGGCAAAAGATACTTTACAACTGTGATTAAGGATCTGGAGATGGGGAGATTATCCTGGATTAATCTGGGTGCCCCAGGGCAATCCTGAGAATTTTTATAAAGATTTATTAGAGGGCAGCAGAAGGGTCAGAGTCAGAAAATATGACAACAGAAGTGGGTTGTGGGCAGACAGACAGACTGAAAGACCTTGCTTTGCAGGGCAGGAGCCATGGAATACAGCTGGTCTCTTGAGGCCTCGAACGAGAGCACCAATCCTGCCCTGGAGGCTTCTGAGAAATGCAGCTCTCCTGGCCCATTTTAGGATTGTTGAGCTCTTGAATTATAAGAAGAGAGATTTGTTGTTGTGTGAGCACTTAAGTTGATGAGTGTGTTACAGAAGCAACAAAACCAAAAAACATATATGTTATATTTTAAATACCTATGTATATTTTTATAGTTAAATAATAGACATAAAATTCAAGTTAGTCATAACACACATTTATATTACTCCTTTCAAGGAAATGAACTCCACAGATGCCAAAGGCATTATGTTACTTTGCAGACTTAAAAGATGTCTGCTAGCCGCCCACTGCCATCCTTTCTCAAGATAACAATGTAGGCTAGCTTCAAAGAACAAGATTCAAGTGAAATCTGATGTTAGTGACAGAGTGGAAGAAAGAAGAGGATACGGAAGTGAGGGGCAATCTGACTCCAGTCTAGCCGGGGACCAACGCCAGTATAGTTTGCATGTAGAAGCCCTGAGCCTGGCCAGTGCTAGGTTCCTAATCCAGCATCTTCACCATTTGCCAAGGCCATCCTATCAGTATGTGGCAGAACTAGAAGCTAAACTGCAGGTAGGAGAGCTTCCGCGTGCAGACTGTGAATGGGCTTCTGTCCCACTGCCAGTGCATTCACTGTTAAAACATCATGTGCTGGTTTTCTGTATCCTGGCCATGTCTGGACGCATAACCAAATGCATTTATAAACCACTGTCCATATGAGTGCATCCATCCCTTAGTCTCTGTGCTTCCCCCTTCCTATCCGCTACCCATACACTGTGTTGCCTTCTACTCCTGGGTTGTCATGAGCTTCATTTTGGCCTCTGTTCCCAAATTTTGGGAGGCCAACACACAGGTCACCTTTTGCCCGTCAGCAGGCCCACATGTGCTGCCTTTAGCCTGCACCCAAGCCCTGGACTCTTAGGGTAAGCTGAAAGAACCACCTGCAGCCAGGAATGACATCCCAGGACCTCTGTGTGACTGTCCTGCCTCGCCCTTCAACAGTATGTGTTACCCCTACCAAAACCACAATAGGATAAACTAATGGACCTACTAAAGAAGCAATATCCTTTATAAATCAAATAGCTCATACAACTTTTTTAAGATTTATTTTTAAGTGATCAAAACATGGAAATTACATATACTAATGGTCATGTTTCGATACCTGTATACACTTTATAATCATCAAATTGGGTTAAACATATCTCTCTCCCTAAACATTTTAGGGTGAAAACTGAAAATTCTTTCATCTACTTTTTGTAATGTGTAGTACATTATTGTTATTCAGTCACTCTGCTGCTCAATAGTATGTATGTCAGAAATTATTACTTTTACCTGTTTCTTAGTATTTACTGGCTAGCTTTCTTTCAGCCCTTTATATATCTTTTCTTTAAAATTTCAAATGAGAATGATAAATACATGTTACACTGAGGACTCTACACTTGATTTTCATTATGCACATTGTTAACTCTGTAATCACTAGCAGCCAACAAACATCTCATTTGTCTCCAAATCATGATTTGATACTGAAAGTTACAGTATCAAGGGCCAGCGAGATAGCTCAGTGGACTAAAGCCTCTTTAGCAAGCGCAGGAATCATGCCCTGTCCCCAGGGTGTCCTGTGCCAGCAACTCAGTCCAGGCATGGTGGTGCACGCCTGGAATTCCAGCAATGGGGAGGTTGAAAACAGGAAGATCACTATGAGTGCGAGCTTCCTAGTGATACCCTATACTAAATAAATAAAATGGAAAAAAATAAAAGTTACAATATCAAATATTCATTGTATGGTCAATAATTATAAACATAGGTATCTTTAATTGTTCAATTCTTGGCAATACTTGATAAAAGAAAAGGTATGTTAAGACAAAAGGGGGCTGTAGCTCACTGTGCAAAGGTGCCTTCTATTGCAGGGGTTGGGGGTGAATGCACAGCATGGGTGCTGCAGTGGGCTGCTTGTATCACTGAAAGAAGCTCTAACAGGTTCACCATCACTGCTCCATGCCATTAAAATAGAAACTATCACATACAATATTCCATAGGGAACAGTTTGATCACTTTTTAAAGTAACTATGCAGAAAGAAAATTGTAGAAAAAATTGCCATCTTACAAATCAAATTAAACAAGGAAGTTTAGGTAAAAATATGTTTTAAATTATAGTCAAATGAACCGTAGGCATTGTTATTAGCATGTGAAAGTTCTCCAGCATTTTCAGAAAGCCTGATTTTTAAAGATCCTCGAGCACAACAATCAGCAAGACCTTTAACATGTCGTTCCAGCCTTGGAACATTTCTGCAATGAAGCTCAAGGTCTTTTCCTTTAATTCAGACTGAATGAAATCCTGCTGACCTACTTCTGGACTCACCAGAAAGAAGACGGCTGCAGCCCTTTCCTCTTTAATTATTATATTACTAATCAGTTGCTATGTAACAAATGACTTCTAGGCTGAGTGGTTTACAGCGGCAGCAGCAGGAGCATTTATTATTCATCAGTCCCTGGAGCTCAGGAATGCCACTGCAGCTTGTGAGGTGCTCCATCTGAACACGCAGAGCCGCAGCTTCTAGAGATCACTTGTGCATGCGCCTGCCGGGTATGCAGGCATGCCCCTCTCTGGTCGCGTGAACCATCCTGGGAGGCCGCCTAAATAGCCTCACAGAATGGCGGGCGCCTTATTCCAGAACAAGGAATCCCCAGGAAAGCAAGGCGGAAGCCCTGGTTACTGTGGCTGAGCCATGGAAGTCGGCATCCTTTCCTACTGGTGATGCAGATCGGCTTGGTTCATTCATCCTGCAAGGGAACTGCACCGCTGGGTGCACACCAGGAGCAGGGACTTCTGAGGCCCAGGCTTAGTGTCTGACCATGGATCGCCAACAGTCTGATGACCCCAGTGTAGGAGGCTGCTCTGGCCACTCCTACAAGGCAGTGCAGACTGGGTAGTTTAAACAACAGCGTTTTTTCTGTCGTAGTACTAAGGATGGAAGTTTGAGATCAAGACGTAGGTCATGTGAGCTTCTTGGGAGGACCCCTCTTCATCTTGGCTATGGCTGTCCTCTCCCTATGTCTACATGAGATCATTCTCTTGTGCATGCCTGTGTCCTAACCTCCTGCTCTGTATAAGGAGAGCAGGCATTCTGTATTAGGGCCTACCTCGTGTCCATACTTCACCTTCATTACATCTGTAAAGGCCTTGTTTCCAGTACAAGCCCATTCTAAGGTGCTGCATGAGAATTCAACACATGAACTGGGAAGGGATACAATTCAGGCTGTAACATCTGATAGCCACCTTCTTCACAATAGAGTTCCCTTGTCCTTGGACTTGGATTCCAACTGCCTGCCTATGCAGGAATTCCATGTAACCTCTTCACAAATCCTGAACAGGCAACTATTTCATATTTACCTATACGCATGTCACAGGTTTCTAAGAGAACATTCTGAAGTCAGAATGTTCACACTCCTTCGTGGACATGCCTTTCTCTATTTGCTCTCACCCTGGCCAGGGCTCCAGCCTAACCCACCTCATGTCACCAGCTGCACTCCAGCCCCGGCTGCTTCTCCAGGAGACCTGGCTTGAAGGACTTCTGCCTGATTTAACAGCTACCCTCTCTCTTGCCCTCTCTGGGCTATACTTCCAGAGAACCTCAATATATGGGTCTCCTCCTTTATTCAGGGTTCAGTGCAGACTCTGTGACCACCCACTCTGTTTGAACCTTCTTCCTCCTTCTCCCCAGCCATTCTCCAATCCTTCAAAGTGATCCAATTCTCCTGTGATTTTTCAACTCATTATTATCTGTCTTCCATCCTAGACTGGGAGATCTACTACCACGGAGGGTTTATTCTATGCAGGATATAACCCCAGTGCCACAATGGATAGCACCAAGTATATTTATTTGTCGAATAAATTACTATATCAATTACATTAATTTGGGCATTCAGGTGGCAGATGGAATAGTGCAAGAGGAATAAAGGTCTACACTTTATGACTTACTTCTTCCATGGTTTCTGATCACTGATAGGATACATTTGTTGCACTGAGGATATAATTTCAGTAAATTGCTTTAATTGCATTGGAAATTGCCAGCTAAGGGTTTGTTTTCCTTCAAATAGGACTCTGAGATTCAGATATTACATCTTCAGTGTTTAACAGTAAAATACCCAAATGGGTCCAATCTGGACCTTTCCTGGAAATTCTCAGGAATTTCAAACATTCAAGTTCCTGGGTTTGCAGAGAGTTGTCTGTTGAGGCATGCTGCTTCTGTACCTTTTCCAAAATTAATTCATGAAGGTGGAAAATAATTCTTTACTCATGCACCTGGGATCAATCTTATGATACGCTTCATGTCTTCTTTCCTTTTTTATTGTGCATTATTTTTTTAATGAAAAACAAAACAAAACAAAAAATACAACCATGGGCCTGTAAAGTAATTCAATTTAAGGCAAGTTACAAACTCAATTTCAAGACATAAGTTCATGGTCGAACCAGGCCATGATGTCACTTTATTTTATGAAACTGTTAGTTAAATACAGTCATCTCTCTTTATCACTGGAGACCACACCCCTCAAGTCCCTGCTGCTCTGAACTGAGCTTTTTCTTCTTCATTCACACCTCCTGAGTCAGGATACCCCATTATGAAGTTCTATGGTTAAAAACTATCAATCTAAAATTTACAATTACATTATTTATGTATTTAGTACCGGGTCTCACTACACAAATTGGACTCACAGTGATGTTTTCAGCCTCCCATGCACTGGGATTACAGGCATGCACCACCATGCTCAGTCTTAAAATAACATTTTTATCCTTCAAGGACCATTACATATTAAAGGGGCATTTTAAATCTCATGTTTCCCTAATTGGTAGAAATTTAAACAATGAGGCCTTGTAAAGATTTCCCAGAAAATGTAAAGGTACTTTTAGGGATAAAAGAGATCTCCTTGGTACCTCTCAGATCCTGTCAAACATCTGTGTACTCCATTAGTAGAAGATAATCCAGCTTTCTCCCCTAGTATGTCTCATGATTAGTGGTGTTATTTTTGAACAACACTCTTAAAAAATTACCAGCCTTGAAACCAGACGTGGTAGTGCACACCTTCAATTCAATAGTAAGGGAGGCTGAGATAGGAGGATCACTATGAGTCCAAGCTGCATAGCAAGACCTGGTATCAAATAAATACATTTTTAAAAATTTACCAGCCTTTGTCCTGAGGGGCATTGATTTCTCTTTGATATGGCCTTCCACCAACTGAGCCTGTTATCTATCACCAAAATACAGTATGATTCCAAATTTCTCATTTTAGGAACTCAAATGTGAGATGTTTACCTTTCCATGCAGCCAAATGTAACTGCCTTAATCCATTATTGGTATGCTTTGAAAGCTTTCTCACATCATTCTTTAAATATTTTAGAGCATTTCTGAATTCTTTTTTTTGGTGGAACTGGGGATTGAACTCAGACCCTTGCGCTTGCCAGGGAAGCACTTATTCTACTGAGCCATCTTCCCAGCCCCTCATTTCTGAATTCTTAAAGATTGAGTTACACAGTACAGTCTAGTATTCTATGGGAAAATATACTGCCACATTTATCCATGAATTTACCATTCAAAATTATCAAATTAATATTTTAAAAACAGTACAATTCACTAAAGCTATTAGCAAAATTTTAATATAAAACTGCCTTTCTACATCAAGATCTATGAGTTCAAAGCAGGAATTACATTAGTAATCTTTTGCCCGTTTCTTTTGATATGATCTTGGAATATAACTCAATGACAAACTTGATACCCAATGCATTCCTTAGGGTGCACTATAACTCACTATGCACATGTAAGAAAAGCTAATTTATTGACAGTTCGTCTCTTCCATTAAATAAAACACAGGCAGAGAAATCACATTTATACACATTTTATCAATTTCAAGTTCTTAATTAAAGGGCCAGCCAAATAGCTCAGCAGATTAAAGCACCTGCAAGCAGGTGCAAGGACTGAGGGTTCAATCCCTGGGCCTGCTGTGCCCGCCCCACCCCCAGGGTGCTGACACAGCAATTGAGACTGGGCATAGTGGCGCTCGCCTATAATCCCAGCTCTTGGGAGGCTGTAAACAGAAGGATCACTATGAGTCCAATCTAGTAGTGAGACCCTGAACACCTTGTAGACCTTCCCTAAAATACAGAAAAAATAGTTCTTAATTAAATAAAATATTAAAATTGTGCATTGAAACAAATTCATATGATAGTCTAATAAATTATGTCTTTGAAAGACTGGTTTGTGTATTTGTGTCTTTTAAAAGAGCAAAGCATTTCATTATATTTAGAAAATAGAATTAATTGGGGCAGTGTATACAACTTATTCATCACATTCTCTGCAGAAGCATTTTACTTGCTTGAAAGGTTTTATTCTTTTGTCAAGGATTAACTTAGGAGATCTTTACAGCATCTAAATATGGCTCAAAAGGATAATTTCATGCATCTTAAAATTCATTACATAGATGTGAAGATTCTTTCCCCTATGGAACTAGACACTTAGCAGTTTTTTGTACCTGTGCCAGACATGTTATTAAAATTATATTTTATAAATGTAAAGACATTTTTCTTCTTCACTACTGAACAATTGTTTTGGCTCTTTGGGGCAAATTTTACATATTGTTGTAATCTTCAAAACACCCACCAGCAAGAGATAAATGGAGTAGATTACAGATTCCAGTAAGGTAGGGACTGTGTTAGATTCATTTTTATCTATGGTGATCTGCTTACCAGAGCAAATGTCAGACAATGCTCACTCCATGAGTAAAAGAATAAATGTACTGTATCATCAACCATGGGCTGATGGTCTGCATTATTACCATACGGCTCTCCTCAGTCTGGCCTCTTTTATCCAAGCCTGTGTTTAGGCTCTAAACTGTTCTTTTGCAGGAACAGTTTTAGAAAAAAGGGAGTTTGTGAGGCAAAGAAATATTAACATTTTAGAGGAAAATCAAACAAGACAGAAAAGTCTGTTGTCTACACACTTTACTATTAGTCTGCCAAAAAGAATTCATAGAGTAGTATCTAGGTCATGACAAGGGTGAAATTTTAATTAACTGTTTGATTCCTAATGGGAAGCCAAAGCTTCTTCACTCAATAGTTCCTATCAGGTAGATTTTGATTTTTAATCATTGTTATCATGAGACCTTTTGTGAACATTGTGTCCTTTCTTTCCTGTGGCAGAAGGTTTTAAAGTTCTCTAAATTACTTGCCTTTTAAGAGATATCCAAATAAAGGAAAATACTCAGAATTATCGCTTAGTTGTAGGGCTCATAAAAGTGTCATACATTGCTTTTCCAAATGCAGTCTCCTTCAAACAGACCTTGAACCACAGGTGACCCAACACTCACCCACTTGACTATTTTATGCTTTTAAATTTCAAATCTATTCCACACTTGGGAGGCCGAAAATAGAAGGATCACTATGAGTCCTATCTACATAGTGAAAACCTGTAGATCCTCTACTAACTGCATAAAATAATAAATAAATAAATTTCAAGTCTTCTCCAGCACATTGGCAAAGCAGCCAGTGTTTCTCCCTTTTGCCCTTGTTAACTTTTTTTTGCTATGCAAAGGCAAGAAAAACTGTGATGACTTTAAATTTTATTTCATTTAATTTTTCTGTTTTTTTTTATAATTTGATTGAGAAACAAATATCAATGAGACAGTTTCACAACCAATTACTGGTACATTTTCAATCATTAATACATTGTGTATTGTTGTCTCAGTGGTTATTCACTGTACAAGATGCAGACATGATATCCTGTCTCAAACACTATTATAACAAACCTCTCTATTCATTGAATTAAGAAAATGGAGCTGTATATTTATCCTAACTATTTTGAGTATACAGATACAAAAGGGTTGTTATTTTCTATCCCACTTTTTGGTAAGTTTTGTCAGAGAAGGCCATTCCATTGTCATTTAAATATTGTAAGGTGCATTAACTCAGCAGAATCTCCCAATATAGTCCAGTAGTCCATTATAGTAGTGGGTTTCCGTAAGACTGGCAATGTCCAATAAATTTTAAAAAATTAGAGTGAAAGACACACTGCCAAGAATGATGGCATAACAGTGTTTGAAGTAAGGGTAATATTTTCAGGAAGATTAATGGTGATGTGTTTTGAAGTTTAAACATTTGCCGTATATTTTGATCACTCCTCATTGAGCAAATGTTTGCAGCCTTCTGACAAATAAAAATCTTATGGTGTGCTCTTGTTTGCCTTATTCATGGTTCTGCCCCTGGGAGACTGCTGGTTCATCCCCAAAGTTAAAATGATCATGGACTGGTTAAAGACAATGGTTCAGTGTGACAGAGCAACTGAGAACCCCCAAGAAAGAGGACTTCTGGAACCTCTTCAGAGAAGGGCAAGTGTGTTTTAGGGAAGGGGAGTATCCTGAGAGGGGTTAATTGCAATGTAACATTTACTGCAATCAATTGTTTTTGCTTTTCTTAAAAAGAAACTATTATATAAATTATGAATAATAATACTATGTGAATAATAATATGAATTTAACAATGGTTATTATATTGCATATTGTTGTCTCCAAAGTAGTTGCTCCAATTTTAAGGTTAGGCATGCAAAACTTGATCAAGCAATATAAATACAAACTGTTCTTTTCAATGAACTGGTTTTCTTTCATAATTTGATTGAGAAACAAATATCAATGAGACAGTTTCACAACTGATTCCTGGCACATTTTCAATCATTAATACATTGTGTATTGTTGTCTTAGTGGTTATTCATTGTACAAGATGCAGACATGATATCCTGTCTCAAACACTATTATAACAAACCTCTCTATTCATTGAATTAAGAAAATGAAGCTGTATATTTATCCTAACTATTTTGAGTATACAGATACAAAAGGGTTGTTTTCTATCCCACTTTTTGGTAAGTTTTGTCAGAGAAGGCCATTCCATTGTCATTTAAATATTGTAGGTGCATTAACACAGCAGAATCTCCCAATATAGTCCAGTAGTCTATTATAGCAGTGGGTTTCTGTAAGACTGGCAATGTCCAATAAATTTTCAAGAAAAAGTAGTATAATTATATTAACAATCTTGTGTGTATTATACACAATTACTCTTTCAGGGAGACAATGTGATATTTACACATACAAGTCTGATGTGTACAAAAGTATCTCACTTATGAGAACGATCTCCAGTTGCATGCATTTACCTATAAGAGCCTCAAGTTTATGGTTTTGAATTTTTAACAATGCAAACATTCACCATATTGTTTGGTCATGACTTGAGTCCTGATGGCTTTTCCTTAACATGGCCTAGCCAAAACTTCAGTTGATTCAACACATTTTAAAAAATAACTAGATTAAAATCAATATCCATATAATACAGTAATTTCTATGTAATATGTTGGAATTTCATCATGAAATGTATTAGTGCTTTGTAATCTTAGTAATTATCTGTAGTATAAACTCTAAATTCTTGTTAAAAATGAGATGACAGAAATATACTGGGGGACTGACACAGACTCACTTTAAAATCAAATGTTTAACAAAGAATGTAAATTAGAGATTGTTCAAATTAGTATTGATTTAAAATATGGAAGGAGAAAAATCTGGAGGACATTCATTTTATGAGACATCCACCCCCAATGGCTAAATTCATCATGGTACTGGGCACAGAAATCCAGAATGACTCAGATATATTATTGCTTTTGGAAGATTTTAAGACAAAAACATCACTCACATTTGCATATGTGTTGGCTTGGGAAATCACTATCTCTTAGTAGCTTTAATTTTTTTTTTTTTTAGCAAGCAGATGTGGAAAGCAATTATTTTAGTCCTAAGTTTCCTTTGTGCTCAGTGTGTATCTGTGAGAGAGAAGAATTGCAAGGAAAACAAACACCACTAATCCACACACAGCTTCCTGGCTGGTACAAGAGTGCAGGACCTGCAGAAGCACCTCCAGCTGTAAGGCACCGGGCTGGGGAAATGATTAGTTAATGAGGGAAAGTATACTTCCTGAGAGTCAAGCATCCTACATAACGTCACAGCACCACTCTGCAAAGTCTCCGTGCTTACCTGGTTAACCAGGGAAATTGAAATGATTAGGCTTAATTTTTGTTAACAGAATGAAATGGCAATGCAATGAAGAAATGTAATTCTTGAGGCAAGAAAGCAACTTAAACTGACTCTGTTCACATTTGTTTCTATGATATTGATTGAAAATTCAGCAATGGAATATAAACCTACTCCTTATTATTGTTTAGTGTAACCATTCTTGCTGATTTTATTATTGATGTGACTTCTAATTATTAATACCACTTTCACTACTATGACATTGCTACCATCATTGCCTCAACCATACCTTGCCTGCATTTTCTCCAATCTTTCTCATGAATCCCTGTACTTTTCCTCTTCCCCGTTAGCATCCATTATTGTCTGGATCACTTTCACCATCCACTGTCCAAGCGGCAACCAAGCTTTGAAAAGAGTGAATGCACTCATAAGAACCTTCTGCTTTGAACCTCCAGTGACTCTCCATTTTCTCAATGAAAAACAGAAACTTCTTATCCTAAATGAAGGTAACCCTTGCCTCTGTTTCCCCAAGCTGATATCACACTGTGCAGGAGCCAATTTGTGCCCCGGATCCTGAGCACACTGACTATTCTCACTGTAAAGAGTCCCCATGCTCCAGTCTGAGTGTGCAGCTGGTACAGAACACAGACCAAACTCGGGAAGAAATGGAACTGAGAGGGTTTAGGAGGCAGTTTAGTTATACTGATGGGCTGGCCAAGGATCACTCCCAAATAGTCAGCTCTGCTTCTGAGACTTTGACAGGGTGGACAAGCAGAGAGGTGGGAAGGCAGATTTGGTGCATTATGATTGGATGACAGGGTGACATCATAGGTTACCAGAGGGGGTTATACATCTCTAGCTACATTGCAAGGCCCGCATCAGTCTCAAGTAAGTTACATTGGTTGTATGGCTGTCATCAGTTACACAAAGACAATGAAGACAGGAGTGATACAAAAGAAGAAATATTCTGTTATCAGGCTTTGGGGACATGTGCATCTGGTTTCGCTGGACATTTCTGGCAGGCCTTATTTAAATTTTTAATTTTGTAAGCTAATAAGCCATTAATAAAATTCATACTCTATATATAGCTGCCCTTTGATGTCCATGAGGGAATAGTTCCAGGACTCCAAAGGTACCAAATCCAAGGATGCTTCAATTTCTCATCAAACATTGCATAGTATTTGCATATAAAGTACATATATCCTCCTGCATTCCTTGAACCATCTCTAGGTTCCTTACAATACCTAATATAAATACTCTGCAAATTCTTATTATACTGGACTGTTTAAGGAACAATGACAATAAAAGTTTGTATACATTTAAAACATGCAAGTTTAAAAAAATCTTTTATTTATTTTTTTGGTACAGGGTCTCCCTATACAGCTTGAACTTGTAATGATCCTCCTGTGGCAGCCTCTCCATGCTAGGATTGCAGGCACGCATTGCCCTGCCCAGTTTCAGTGGGCAGCATGGCACGGGGCCAACATGGCATGCAATGCTGGCTAAAACCCAGGTCCTTGCTCTTGCCAGGAAGGCACCTAGACCACCAAGCTATCTCCCCAGCCCCAAACATGTAATTTTTAACAATTATTTTCCACCCACGTAGGTTAAATCTGCAGAGGCAGAACTCAGGAATTTGAGGACTTAATTCTGTATGTTCTCTGTTCTCACCTTGGCAATATTTCTTCACATAACTATATAAGGTTGGGTTTGAATTTAAGTTTTTAAATCCACAGATCACAGACACCACCCCTGAGACATGAAAAATATTATTTCTTACCCTGTTTTCCCAGCCTGCCCTCCTTTTGTCTCTCACCGTTCTGTGAGAGGGGCTCTCAACAAAGGCAGTGGACGGCCAGCTCCTAGGTCTTCACTCAGGCCATGGCATCTCAAACTTTACCCAAGGTGACTGGGCTGTGGTTTAATAACAGGAAAGCAGGCTAAGGAGAGAGGTTGAAGTAGATTCTGGGCATGGACACAAGGTCACTGGGCAGATGGGCCAGGAATCCAGAGTTCATTCTCAGATGTCGGGGGACACTTCCATGTAGTGGCATGAAATCCCTGACCTTTGAGCAAAGATACAGCCAGAGGAAGGCCAGAGCAGAGTTCCCTAAGACTTGGAACCTCTGGAAGGGATTGCTTTAACCTGAGTCTAACTATAAAATGAAGACTCTAAAGTTTGAGGCTCAGGAATTTAAAATTCAAAAGCAGTGAATGACAGAGTGGGATTTCAAACCCAGCCAGTCAGGGGTCAGCACACAGCCCTGTGCTCACTCTGCTGCCTTTGTTCACCACACAGTGAACACAGCACCTGCTAATAGGTGTAATCCCCTCAACTACCCAGGTGGGTTCACTGGGAGTTAAGGAATCAAACTTGGAACTATCAAAAGTCCATTCGGGCCAACCATGGCATTGAACACTGGAAATCCACATACTTTATTTTGTTTTTCATTATGAATTTCATAGAACTACAAAGCTCCCACAAAAACGCAAGTCAAACTAAGAATAATGCGTAATTTCATTCCAGCAAATGTTAACTGTGCTCCGATGTACACTGCGTATATTTCTAATACTCAGGGCCGGGAAGTGGAAGGAGTATCTCATCTACCCACTGCCCCTGGGGAAATGCAAACAAACGCTGACTACAATTTAAAAAGCAAGAAAAATGAGGTCATTTGATTGCAGTATAAAGGACATACTTATGACAGAGCATCTTTGGTTAATTCTGACTTGCAGATTATGCGAAAGGGATTATGACAGTTCAGATATCATTCAAAGCTGATCTTGAAAGATGAGCAGGACTTTAACTGTTCTGAGTAGTTGGGAGGAATTCCTGGGTCTGCTGGACCAGCACAAGCATAGGTGTGACAAGTATGATGACATTAAGGAGTGGCAGGACTCAAGGTAAATCTGATGTATATTATAGACTGGAAGAAAAGTTTAGAAAGTTTTGTTTATTTTTCCCAGACATATGAGAAGTAGGAAGGAAATGTAATGAAATCTGAAGTTTATGCTTCAGCCCACAGGCAGTCACTGAATTGACATTCTTAATACAAAAAGTCATAAATTTCCTATTGCTTCATGATGTTGCAGTACAGGTTCTCCTATGTCCTGAGTCTTTGCTGACCTTGAAAGGCTAGGGCCAAAATGTTGGCTGGCCTTGTGGCTCTTCTGTTTCTCCAACTTTAATCTGTGAACTTAGGTGGTTAACCATCCAGAAGAAAAGCTGATTAGTATCCTGCAGCATTAGTATCCTGCCATTCACTTTGCCTTATCAGACTCAATTGATTTTAGTTGTTGTTGCACGTTTCCATTTGTATTTCTGCTTTTCACTTCTTATACTAGGGAGACTATACGATATTTACACATGTGTGTCTGGTTTATTTCACTTATGAGTATAAGTTCAAGTGGCATCCACTTCAGTATAAATGCTTCAAACTTATCATTCTTACCAGCTGAGTAATACTCCATTATACTCCAAATTTTCTGAACAAGGAGATTATGGAGCCACAGAGGAAAGAGATCGAAGTTCTATAGTGTGCCTGGGGAGAGTCACATTGAGAGAAAACTTTCTCTCAGGCTCTCACAGAGAGCAAACTGGTCCAGCATTGGCCATGACTCATCTACATGGATGACACAGACAAAGGATCTACAGAATAAGGTGCAGGACTACAAGATAAACCCTGAGGGGACTTCACTGACCTCATAAGAAACATAAAGTACATGTGTTGGTATATAGGTCTTGCTCTATCTAGGTCTTAGCCATCCAGCAGAAAAGTATAAAAATGAAGTATACATTGCGGGGCCATAATAATAAGTTGAGCTGTAAATGGCTATAGTCGACAACTTCTTCAGATAACTCACTATTGTTGTGGAATGCTGGACTGTGTTAGATAGTGTTGTCGAGTTCAAGCACCTAACTTAGTTGAATGACAATGGAGTGCCCATCTCTGACAGGTGTGGAGAAAGGAAGGGGTATAGAAAGGAAGAATCATGATGTGTGTGTATGGACAGTACAGTTGGGATAGATAATGCTATGCTTCTACATAATTCTGAGAGAGGCAAGATTTGCACTAATGGTGGTTGGACAGGATATTATGTCGGCTTCTAGTACTATGGACAAGCACTAGGAAAATAACAAGGCAGAAAGTATTAATTATTGAATCTTTGATGTAATTCAGGTATAAAAAATAAGACACACAAACAGCTACACTGTCTTAATTTACTGATAAGAGGCATATGTATAATAATGTCTGTAAGTATAATATCATGTATGCACCTTCTATGATACCGAAACATTATGAAAACAGTTTGCAATGTATTAATTTATGAAATCCATCTTGTCAAGGTATCTTAAAACTATCTCATTGATATTTGTACTTCAATAAAACAAAAATAAAATAAAATAAAATTCCTATTGCTTTAAAAACTTAGCAGAGTAAGAAGAGAGAATAAGTAAAGAGGGCTTTACCAGATCATCAGAGATGGACATGGAAAGAACTAGATAGAAGAAACTTGGAGGAGCTAAGTGGACAGGAAGAGCAAGAGTCCCAAGGGAAGAACCAATGATGACTAATGAGAGGTTATCCTGGGCAACTGGAAGATAGTGATGGATCAGGCACTAGAAAAGGCATCAAGTAGGGGGAGGTAGGAGTTAGCACTGGAAAAGAGAGGACTCAACTACCCCACAGAGGGGAGGAATAGAGAGGCCTTATAAGAGAAAAGAGGTTAATGGCATTATCAATTGAGTTAATGAAGACTGGTTATTTTCTTAGTGAATCAAAGCCCAAAATCATAAAGAAAGATTTGGAGTATGACTGATTTTTAAATATTGTTTTAAACTTTAAGAATCACAGTAAGAGATGTACATAGAAGTAGAGAATAGATTATTGAATTATTTGATGTCCTATTTCTTTTAAGGGCTGGCCAAATAGCTCAGCAGATTAAAGTGCTTGCAAGCAGGTGCAGGGGCTGGGGGTTCGATTCCTGGGCTTGCCATGCCGGCCCCGCCCCTGAGGTGTACTGAGACAGCAATTGAGACTGGACCTGGTGGTATGTGCCTGTAATCCCAGCTCTTGGGAGGCTGTAAACAGGCAGATCACTATGAGTCTGATCTAGTAGTTAGGCCCTGAACACCCTGTAGACCCTTCCCTAAAATGCTATATATATTTATTTCTTTTATGTGACTCAACAATGAGAAAGAAAAGTAATCTGATGAAAGACTAGTTCAACAGTACATAGTTGTACAAAAACATTTTATGTTCTTCCTTCAGAATTGTCACATTTAAAATTTTCAAAGTATTTGTACATTAGAAAGCAATTAGGAGAGAAAATGTACATTTGCCAAGTCTGCCTATGAGACTGATCACAATCGGCAATGATGAAGGGTAAAATCACTGAAAAGGAGAGAGGAGAGTGCCCCGCTGCGTACCGACCACAGATGCTACTTCATGTGCTGCTGCCTTACCGGCTTCAGCACATGGCCCTGAAACGAGGCCCCTCAGCCACACCACACAATGAATGAACTGAGATGGGTACTGGAAAGAAAAAGAGTCACAAACAGCGGCTGTGATAAACAGCCTCCAGAGTTGACTCGGCCCTATTTCTCGTGCATTTGCATAAATAACAGGTTTCTCAACATTAACTGGCATTTGCCCGCAATTATATCAACCTACTTTCAGGGTATGAATAATAATGGGATTTGTTTTGCCATCTCAAAGCCAACCTCCATAAATACACACAGTTCTAATTTTTCTACCCTAATTTCAGGATGATTTAGTTGTGAGACACATTAATTGATGCTCTCTGCATACGTGGTTGTCAGCTGCTACCACTTTAGCTTCTTCAAGGTCTGTGTGTGCCATGTAATACTAGTGTGCAGAAAAGCAAATATAGATTACCAGAAGGTTACCTCTCAGAGCTTTAATAAAGCTAAAACAGCAAAATGAAAATTTCATTTCATATGTGAGTGCTGAAAATCTAGATACCAGTACACTGAGCTTTAAGAATCTAAAATTATATCAGCAAGAAACAAAGTGGTAAGAGGGAGGAATAGGATTCTTTTCAAGATGCAGTCTGAATAGGAGCTATTTGGGGGGGTCAAGGAAAAGACCAAATGTTGGGAGCAGCTGAAGCTGGAAATTGATCCTATGTGGGAGGTAGGATGAGGCCTCATTGCCCAAAGCAGTCAAGCTTCCTCAGTCTTGAGACAAACACCCTGCCTGGACATTGTGGGTTATTAGTTGCTAGGCAACCTCATACCTTGTAACTTTGCAAAGCTATAAAGGCCTTTTCTGTTGTTCTGGAGTCCTTTGTCAATCAAGCACACAGACCACCACCTGACCTCAGCTGTTAGCGCTTGTCTTTCTTTTCTAAATCCTCTTGCTGTTTTTTCCCCCCAGGGAAACACTAAAAGTACAATGAATTGTTATAGTCAAAAATAACTGCAAAATATATTTGTAGCACAGGAGACTTGAAGAAGCTATGGGATAACCAGAATTATGTGGTCCCAAGAGAAAGTTGGGACAAAGATATTGGGTGAAGAATTAGTGCTTGGGGGAAGGGGACTGTGTCTTATCCTCAAAAATGGGAAGAAAGAAGAGACTTAGAGATAACGAGATTATCTAGTGATACTCATGTACGTTAAATTTTGTTTTCTCCATGGTACTAATTTATCATTTTGGAGTAAGAAAAAAATTACTATGGTGCTATAGTTTTATGAACCCTAAATGATCTGTACAAGGCTTGCTCTCCAACTTGTGGCACTACTGGGAGGTGCTTTTGAAAGTGGGTTCTAGAGGAAAAAAGTTAGGTTACTGGGGATTCCTTGGAGGGACATTGGTATTCCGATCTCTCATAATCTCTCTGCTTCCCGGACTCTGTGAGGTCTGCTGCCTCTACCACTACACACGTCAGCAATGATACTGTGTCTTGCCACAGGCCCAAGGCCAGAAGGACAACTGGAAAATCTGAATCTATGAGTCCATGAGTCAAAGTGAGCCTTTCCTCCTTTGATTGAATTAGATATTTTGCTTCAGGAATGGGAAGCTGGGTTATGTGTATGAGGGAGGGGAACAGTGGAAGACCAGGATGGATTGCTTTCTGCTTTCTAGTCATTGGTGATTCCCTGGGCGGAATGAGAGATCCACACGTTATACACCATGGTTTGAACAACAAAGCTCAGAAGTTTTAAATCATTTTTAAGAACACAGTGTCTATCTTACTAGCTAGAGTAAAAGCTGTACAGTATTTTTGACGGTGAAGTATTTGAGGAGACAAAAAGGAGATTGGCCTTCCCAAGGCTAATGACATGATCTCCACTGATGGTCACCCTTTCCAAAGAGCAATAATCCAAGAACATTAAACTTACTGAGATTTTAAGCACAATTTTACTCTTCTCTGACTGCCAAATTGTTGCAAGCTCTCTAAAGTACCAACCAAGAGAAAGGTAAGGTATCAGAAATTGCTGGTTATCAACCCAAAACCCATTTCCCCTTCTTGACTGTTGTCCATTGGGATAGTCTCCCCTCACTGCATTGACTGAGTGCTAAACTGAGTAGTCTGAGTAATAATGGAAATCTAATTGCTTAGCCATGGACTGACTTAGTAAGGTAAATATCACCAACATTGGTCAGTGCGAGCTGAGAGCTAGCTTCTGAGCCTCTGGATAAAGTTAGATGGTTGCTTTCTCTGGACAGTCTAGTATTTGAATGTGACTTCTACAAACATACAATCATGTGGTGACCCTGGGAAGACTGGCCAGGGGACAAAGCTGACAGACTAGGGATGGCAGAAGGGAAGCTCAGAAGATATAACCTTTAGTCTGTGCATTAACCAACCATGCCTCAGGTCCTTCTGCATGAGGGTGGACCTTCCTGATATTTTAATTAGTTAAGATTTTTTGTTTGCTTGTTTGTTTCAGTACTTGTTGCAAATCCCATCTGAACTGATTTAAGGGTTTCTTAGGTGAGCTACGAAGACACTGTCACAGCTAATGACACTTTGGCCTAATTGTGTACTTGATTTTCCCATCTAGCCAAAGCACTTTCAATGAAGCCCTGTTGTAAATGTCATCACTATGTATCCAGTTATTGCTCTACACTTACACACTTACCTGTGGTTGTCAGCCTCCCCAAGCAGCAGCATATTGGTATAACTGTCAAGATCATAAATAGAAGCTCACTGCTTCTATTGGAAGCAGGAGCTTTGAAGGAAGAGAGCCTTCTAGCCCAAAGTACAAAGACAAGCAACTTCAAGATACACAGACAAAAATTTCCATGCAAGAAAAATAAGAAAACAGATTCAATTCAAAATAGATCATCTCTAATGAGCTTTTCCATATCTGCGATTTGTTTATAGGTAGGTAATGAAAACAATGTATCATGTGGATTATACTCTCTGACATAAAAGTACCACCTGCAAAACTTATTCATTTCCCTCTCAGCCTGTTCACAGAGTAGTTCACTGGGAGGGCCTTTGAGATGTTCTAAGAGAAATTACTGAAAGTACAATCATCCAAACTTTTGCTCTATAATATAACAAACAAAAATATTAATGGATAAAATCAAATTAGTTGGGGCGGGGGAGGTGGCTCAGTAGAATAAGCGCTTCCCTGGCAAGCACAAGGGCCTGAGTTCAATCCCTGGTTCTGCCACAAAAGAACAAATTAGTTAATAGTTAATGAAGATATAACTACACTCAGAAGAAAAACTACCAGGTTCTCAAGAGAAAATTCTATATACTTTGGAAGTTCATGAGCCCTCAAATACTATAAGCTCGATATCTAAGTTATACTGGGGCTTGATGTGTTGTATATTTTTACACTAAATATTTAAAAACTGAGAGGAGGTTATCATAAACAAGAAATGTATAAATTCTCTGAGTTTAACTGTCAATGCAGCTTGCAGGTGTGCGCATGGAATCCCGGCATAATTCAGCAACAGGATGCTACCATGCTAAGGACGAAGCTTGAAAACCAACATATACTAGTCAATATTTTGTCCGTACGTGTATTATATATTATGTCCCATAAGCTACAAATGATCCTGTGTAGCTTTCTGCTTCCTCTGAGCACAGAGAGAAAAAAAAAATCTGCTACAAAATATAGATTTACCTATTTGAATGAAATATTTTCAGAGGAATATCATTTTCGACAGGTGTCACATCTGTGTCTTGTATTCTGATTAACTACTGTGAAGACAACAATACAGAATGCATGGGGTATTGTAACTGTCCTATTAAGCTGTTTTGAAACTAGGTTTTATTGTTTATCCTTTTTCTCTTTAAAATAACGTATCAAAGACCTTGTCTCCAGGAAATACTACACAGGACTAGAATTGCATGTCAGAATCTATGTGATAAACAGAAACTACAGAGTAAGAGGCAGTAAAGAAAAGGGGCACTAAATGCGTCTGGCTATGTTGGTCAAGAATTCTTGAAAACAATGGAGAGATGCCATCAAGTGGCTAAAGAAAGGAAGCGTCAAACAAGGAATGATTCCTTCAGACACTGCCATCTGGTGGCCAATATTGAAATCAATTCAGACTCTAGTAAAACCGAAACAACGTGAATACAGTATTGGTCTTCCATGTGGTTCAAAACTACGGGTTTATGGTTCCCTCACAGCAGTTTGGGTTACTTCTTCAGAGGGCGGAATGTTGTAGGCAGCCTGAGTTAGATGAAAGTGTTATCGGCAGTCAGACAGGGCCAGGTTCTGGAAGGAGGTAACACAGAAGACAGGATACCTCACACCTGTGGGAGGGACAGATATTCCTGCTGTGAGCCAGACCTAAAGGCCAAACAAATGCTAACCTCCCTAAAGATTAGCACCCGGATTGATCATTACCCTGTGAAAGCCAGGAAGAATCATTATCTGATGGTCACCAGATAAGGTCCTGTTTTACATTCATGCCCACTTGTGCTCTTGGTCCTGGGCTTAATCAACTTTACCCGAGCAATGGAGCTTGTAATCCCGTCGGTTGACCACAGTGTTGTCCCAGCCCATATCCACCGAAGCGAGTTCCGATTTTCTCCACCTTAGTCCCATATGGTTTTGCACTATAAAATTCCCTGGAAGAGTCAGCTTCCTGGGGACGACCCTCTCTGGGGGCCCCCCTCCTGTCCCTCTCTCAGATAGGAGCTTTCTTTCCCTCAATAAATATATTCTGATGTTCCATGTCATGCCTATGATGTGGAATATTTGGACAAATAGTGTGGATTAAACCGAAATGCATATGCTGCAGGGTAACAATAAGCTTCTCTTCTGGAGGGTTAACAACCTAAGTTTGCAGATCAAAACTTGGAGAAAAAGAAAGGCTGCAAGGTCAGCCAACATTTTGGCCCTAGCCTTTCAAGGTCAGTGAAGACTCAGGACATAGGAGAATTTGTACTGTAATATCATGTAACTCAGCTGTGCCCCAAATTTTCTGATCAAGGAGATTATGGGGCCACAGAGGAATGTGATTGATGATGTACTGTGTGCATAAGGAGAGTCACATGGAGAGAAAACTTTCTCTCAGGCTTCTACAGAGAGCAAATTGGTCAAGCAATGGCCGTGACTCATCCACATGGCTGACACTGACAAGGGATCTACAAAGTGCAGTACAGAGTTGCAGGATAAACCCTGAGGGTACCTGACTGACTTTATCTGATACAAAAGTTACATTTCTTGTTACATTGGTTTTGCTTTAACTTGGTCTTAACCATCTAGCAGAAAAGTATAAAAATGGAGGCATATAAAGTAAAGTCATATTAATATACTGAGCTGTGAACGGCTCAAATCAACAACTTCTGTGGATAACCCACTTCTATTGTGGACTGCTGATCTCTGTTGGATTATTTTATTAATATATATAATGTATATATATACACACATATATATATATAAAATTAGCTATCCATGTTTTGAGAATATGTAACATATATAATTGTATGTTACCCTGTTTATGTCATTTTTCTATTTGTTTTTGCTTCTATTTTTCACTCTTCAAGTTAAAATACAAATAAATAAAATTTGAAAAATAATAAAAATAAATATATTTTGTTCATAAAACACAACAAAGCAATACAAACAAACAAACAAAAAGCCTATGGGCTTGTTAGCTACATGCTGCCCCTGACAGAACAAACCTCATCAACAAATTTCATAATATCACAATAATGGCATAACCAGAAGAAATATTACTAATTGGATATCAATAGCAACTTTGTGGGAAAGCGTAGTGCTGTCGATTTCAATTTATTTATGTAATCTAATAATTCCTTATGGAATTCTTCCCCTATTGAGTTCAAATTAAATAGATACTTACAACTTTATTTAACCGACTTGCCACCTGCCACCCAAACAAGGATATCAGAAGGAAGCCTGATCCCTCATCTCTTTTCTTTTTTTCTTTTTGTTTTATTGAAGTACAAATATCAATGAGACAGTTTTAGGATACCTTGACAAGATGGATATGATAAATTAATACATTGCAAACTGTTTTCATAATGTTCTGGTGTCATAGAAGGTACATACATGATATTCTACTTACAGACATTATTACATCATATGTCTCTTATCAGTAAATAGAGTGTAGCTGTTTGTGTATCTTATTTTTTATACCTGAATTACATTAAAGATTCAATAATTAATACTCTCTAACTTGTTATTTTCCTAGTGTTTGTCCATAGTACTAGAAGCTGACATGATATCCTGTCCAACCACCATTAGTGCAGATCTTGCCTCTCATAGGATTATGTAGAAGCTCAGCGTTATCTATCCCAACTGTACTGTCTATACACACACATCATGATTCTTCCTTCTATACCCTTTCCTTTGTCTACACCTGTCAAAGGTGGGCACTCCATTGTCATTCAACCAATTTAGGTGCCTGAACTCGACGACACAATCCAACACATTTCAGCAGCCACGCCCAGGCTGAGGCCCCACAGATCTAGGCCCTGGAACCCCGCTGCCTGCCTCAGCCGCCCCAGGCCTGGGTCTCCGCCCCCATTACTGCTCGTCTTTACGAACTCTAAAGTGAAATTTTCTCGTTATTGTAACGAAAATCGTTTCTATTGCCCCAATCATTTTATTATGTGTGAAATGATGGGTTCTTTATGCCCATTTTAATTGTAAAAAATTCTATTATGTCATTATCCAGAATAAATTCATCATCTGAATTTCCTCTTCCCTGGAGCAAAGCCAACTTTGTTGCCTGCTTCTTACAGACAGCTGTTGCTACAATTACCTTGTTTTCCTAAATGAACCAAGAGTGAGAGGTTAAATCAAAATGAAAAGAAAAATGACTTATTGCTTCTCTTTCATCTCCTTCCGCATCTGAGCAGAACATCCTCAGAAGGTATTGGAGCCCCTTCTAAAGGTCATTTTTGATTATTCTTTCCTACGTAGAGGTATGAGGACAATGTAAGTAGAAAAGGCAGAAGTGAGGAAATAACTCTCACTGTTAATTTCTGACACTTAGTTTGAGCACATCTTTCATGGTAGGCAATAGAGATGTGACGCAGATGCTCTATCCGCTGGTTTTCTTGGCTGACGTCACCCAGTACCAGCAAGCACAGCCCCGACTCTGTGGTTTCCTTATGGTTCTTCTTTGCGCATTGCAGCTTTCTTTGACAACCGCACGCCCTCAAACCCCACGCATCAGCACTATTCTTCTAGCTCTGCTACTCTGTGACAGGTCCTAGGAGTATAGGACCAAAGAACACTGGCCATCAAGTCTGGTATAGGAGGTGGACCATGTGCAAATGATTTTCATAAAATAAGACGGTACCTACCAAAGAGGATCTTAGCAGGGTGCAGAGAGCGAAAGATCATCTGTGTGCACGGGTCAGGGTGAGCTTTAAAAGAAAGTGTTCAACAAAGGGAAATCAGTCAAGTGGCAAAGTAAGAGAGAGAGAGAGAGAAAGAAAGAAAGAAAGAAAGAAAGAAAGAAAGAAAGAAAGAAAGAAAAGAAAAGAAAAGAAAAGAAAAGAAAAGAAAAGAAAAGAAAAGAAAAGAAAAGAAAAGAAAGAGAATACACAGCATGACATGAGATCCAGAGGCAGTTTATCGGAGCCAAACTAGAACGTCTGTGCCCAAAGAGTAGCAGTGCACAAGGCTCCAGTAATCTTGGGAGATGCGGAAGTCCTTGTCAGGCATGCTCAGGGGTTTGTGTTTCATCTTGTAGATTAGTGAGTGTTGAGGGATTGGAGAGGCAAATCAAACTATATTTGGTAAAGCATTTTCCAGAGAACACCAATGCTCACTGTGCTCCAAAACAGTACAGGTTGGCCAGCAAAATTTAGGAAAAGTGAAGCGTTATAACTATCGCACTTTAGTAAGTCCTAGAAAATTCTTACATAAAGAGTTCTGCAAACTCAGCATTTCTGAAATGCACCATCTTTAACATGGGGCAGGATGGGTATTTGCACAGCACTGTGGGAAATGCCTGGAAATATAACTAAATTATTAGCATGTTAGGAGAGTTCGTGTAAGGTCATCTTTCTAAATTAATACCCGATGGACAAGAGACCGAGTTAGGAACCAGCTGTAAGAGTGCAGATGACAGCAAGGAGGTGTCAATGAATGAACATGCAAACAAGAGATGGCTCTTATCTAAAGCGTTTGCAAGGGTCACCAAATAGCTCAGCATATTAAAGAGCCTGCAAGCAGGCACAGGGGCCAGGGGTTCGATACCTGGGCCTGCCATGCCAGCCCCATCCCTAGGATGCACTGAGATGGTAATTGAGACCGGGTGGCAATTGAGACTGGGTGCAGTGGTACACCTGTAATCCCAGCTTTTGGGAGGCTCCAAACCAGGTGGATCACTACGAGTCCAATGTAGTAGTGAGACCCTATAGACCCTTCCCTAAAAATAAATACATAAATTTATAAATAAATAAATGATTTGCAGGTGATGGGGTGAGGGGACACAGTAAAGGGAGGGTGAGGTGAGCCTTAGGATATGCAGAAGGGAGCCTCAGTGGATCCAGTGGATCCTGGGGTCATTTGTGAGAAGAGGGAGATGAAGGAGAGCCGGATGAGGTAAAATTACTTCAGTGCTGGTGCAACTAAAATCTTTATGCCATGTGCTCTGATGCTAGTCAGTAAAAGCTGCACAACAGTGATAACCAAAGCATTATATAATAATAGCATTGGTATAGGTCTGAGTGATTTAGGATGTATATATTATTTATATACATAAATATGTAAAGTAAATTGATTTATATGATGATAAATTTATAGAACTTCTAAGGGAAATACCTTTATAAAACTATAATCACAGATGAAAATCCAAAGTATGATCTAAAGGATGATGATCAGACTGGTGAAGTAGCTCAGTGGACTGAAGTGCCTACTTTGGCAAGCATAGGCAAGTGCAGGGACCTTGGTTCGATCCCCAACACCGCATGCTGCACCAGCCCCGTACCCCCCAGGGCAGGCTGAGCTAGCCAGAGAGTCCAGGAGTAGTGGCACATGCCTGTAATCCCAACACTGGAGAGGTTGAAAACAGGAGGATCACTATGCGTCCCGCTGCCTATTCAGACCCTGTAACAACCAAATATATTAAAAATATTGTAGGTATTTGAATTCAGCAAAATAACCCAATATAGTCCAATAGTCCATGACAGTAGTGAGTTATCAACAAAACTGACAATTTGAAGTTGTTGGCTTGAGCCTTTTACAACTCAGCATATTAATATGACATTACTTTTTATACCTCATGGTTATACTTTCCTGCTGGATGGTTAAGAGCAAGTTATAGCAAGACCTACACAACTAAAAATATAACTTTTGTATCTGACAAGGTCAGTCAAATCCCCTCAGGATTTACCCTGAAACCATGTACAGCACAAGTACCTACACTATTTGACTTAGCAACAAGTATGAAAAGGTCCTTTAAAGACTTCTCCAAATACAGCTTCTCTTAACAGCAATGTAACACCCATCTCTAACAAAACAAAATAAAAAGGGGGATATAAATAAAGAGAAAGGTTTTTTTGGGGGGCTAGTTCAGGCTGCCTTAAGGGATAGTCTGGAATGGCACTTGGGGCTGGAGATTGAGCTGAGGTCCTCTGAGCCTGACTGGGTTTGCCTGAGCAGGCTTAAAGGACCATTTTGTAGTGAAAAAAAAAATACATATATATTTAGGTATGTATATCTATCTCCAGACACTATATATAACAGTTAGGATAGATATACAGTTATTTTCTCTTAGTTCAATGAGAGGAAAGGGTTGTACTAATGTTCACACAAGTTATCGTGTCTGCATCTTGTCCTCTGAATTACTATGAAGACAACAATATGCAATGCATTAATTATTGTAATTGTCCTACTAACCTGTTTTGAAACTGTTTCATGGCTATATTTTTCTCACTAAAGTGAACAAAAAAATTTTTAAAATACATTAAAAAATAAAAATAAATAAAAATGAAGAATGACTAAAGTTTTTTTTTTAAAAAAACGTTGTTACCATAGAAGCCCACTGCCCTTACTTCTACTTACTGTGACACTCCCCCACCACCACTTCTTGAGGCCGTCTTGGAAATCTCCTCTCATGAACATCTTAGTTGTGCTGTCATGGTTGCCTCAACCTCCTGAATTTGGCCAAAATGTTTACCTGTCATGGCCATTCTGACTTTGGGAAGGAGCCAGCTGTCACATGATGACACTCCCTAAGAGTCAGGTGGATGAGAGCACGCACGGATGGCTTTAGAGGGCTTTGTATTTTTGTCACATCTCCTAAAGATGCAAAAGGACAACAAGGAGTTCCAGGATCTCTTCAGGAAGTGGCAAGAACAATAGGCTGATGTGTTGAGGTGATAGAAAATATTTCAAAGGGATTGATGACCATGTGAATTCCACTGTTTTTTAAAATTTTAATTTGACATATATTTAGACCCTACCTCACATTGACTCATTCAGTTTTTACAATGATATTGTTATGAAAGTGCTGTTATTAACAACATTTTACAGAGAGGAAAAATTAACATTAATTAGTTCATCTAAGGTGGTGGCAGCTGGTGGCAAAGCTGGGACTTGAACCCAGATTGTGTGGCTCCAGACACTGAGCTCCTACCGTTCGAGCCATACCTTCTGTATATTTGCTCAGCAATGACACACTGCTCCATGAGTTCTATTTATTATGTGGAGCTCCACCAAACTATCATTTAGATTTTCTACATTTTTTTAGAATAACATTTATCTCTTATGATTTTCCTGTTCAAATTAAATACATGACTTACATGATAAGGATGACTTGCTAGTTACCTTGAAGAATATTCAGTTTGAATTTCTACTCCCAAATGAATGTTATTTTTAATAATATGTCCAATCTTTAAAATATACTAATACATAAAATTAATATCTTCTTTGATTGCTGAATGTCAGGTACTACTGCAATTGCTCGAAATGCACTATCATATTTAATGTCCCCAACATTCACATAACAGTGTACAGATCACAAATCTGAGACACAAAGAGATAAAGAAATTTCCCTTTTGATTAGCATTTTTGAGATCATGATATATTTGTAGCCTTAATTTCCTAAAAGAAATAATTATAGTTGAATATCAAGCCTCTTCAATTTAAGACTATTTTTATAAACACTTCATTGGTTTTTAAAAAACTTGAAAAAACTAAAAATCACTAATAAGTCTATAATTTTCACAAATACTATTATTATTTTTAGTTTATCACCTGATTTCTCATTTAATATTGTAATTTTTCATTTAATATTATAAGTTAATTTTTCTTTTTCCTTCATTTAAAAATATCTTAAATATACTTATCAAAACACCACTCATTAAAATACCAAATACGTATATAAACTATTTAGATGCTTTTAAATACATGTAAAAATTTTTAGATGTGTCATT
>PVKA01011344.1:0-61254 GCA_004027165.1 Ctenomys sociabilis
TAAATTGGTCATAAATATGTATGTGGAAATGATTCATTATATTTTAAGAACTATAAAACTCCTGAGGAAATCTTAATTAATATCCATTTCAGAGACTATTAAAGCAGAATATTTCCAATTTTGCAACATGGTGAAAAGATAATGACATAAGTCTAAGTAATACATTTTGTTTTTATAAAACCTTATTATTTAATTATGATCTTGTAATAATTCATACATTTCTTGTAGAGTCTTATCTATTTTGAATTTCTTAGGCTTCCTGTAACAGTGCTATGGTTGATCCATTGTATCAATCTGAATTTAGAAGGGTAACTAAGTGACTGAACAGGGGGCCAGGGTTGTCACTTTGTAAATATCCTGAGCCTGTGCAAGAGGAAGGCATGGAGAAGGCCTGGTCAGGAAGCCTGCACCCAATATAAGGAAGGTCAAGAGGCTTGCTTGACCCCCTTTTGCTCTTTTCGCTTTGCTGTTTTCTTCTGATTTGAACTGTTGCCCCTGTGCCATGTCATCCTGCCTTGGAGCCAACCAAGTGTGGATTGAAACTTCCACAAACTGTGAACTAAACAAACTTCTCCTTCCTTAATTCTAAGGAGCAGGTGTTTTGACTCAGCTATGAGAAAACAGTAACTAAGACAGTGACTTTAAGGGTACACCTAGCAGCTTGTTCTCACTCATAGCATTGTTCTTTCATGAGCAAGGCAGGGCCAGTTAGTGGTTTTTAAAATACATATGACTTATTCTTGTAGGGACTCCTTGGTATCTTAGTGGTTCCCAGGGGAAAACAGCAAGAAGATTTAGAAAATATGGACAAGAAATAGCTGAGGTCAGGTATTGGCCCACTTGCCTGACTGGCAAAGGACCCAAAGAACAAAAGTAGGGATGTTTATTTACACATTTGCAAAGATAGTGTCAGAAGACACAAGGTTGCCTAGCAACTAATAACCAAAATTGTCTAGTCAAGATGCTTTCCTGAAGACTGATGCAGTTGAACTACTTTAGACTCTGGCCTTGTCCTGCTCTCCCACATAAAATCAGCTTCCAGCTTGAGCTGCTCCAATAGTTTTTTCCTACTGCTTGTACTTACCTTCTGTTTCTGAGATAATCTCACTAAAAATAACCTCAGTTGTATTCATATATGAATATTCTCCTACACAGTTTTGATTTAGCAGATTATTATGCAGTATTTCCAGAAATGCTCAAAAATCACTCTTTTGCTAGATATAGACATGAATATTTGAAATTATTCTAGTCAATGATATATCAAATAAAGTTTAATAAAGAGATTACTATGAAATGAATGCTCCCATTTATTAAAGGTAGAAAGTTTTAATTTTCTGTTTTAACATTCTCATATGAATTTGTGATCCATTTTGACTTTAATTTAGTGCACAATGTTCTGTAGTTTCTTGCATTACTTTGAAACTACAAACATAGCTACCTTTAAGAAAAACCACTTATGTGCACACAACAGAAAAAGTGAACTTGTCAGATCCAAAAGTTACATTTTTGTTTATACAGGTCTTGCTTTATGTTGGCCTTAACCATCCAGCAGAAAAATATAAAACGAGGTATAAAAAGTAAATCCATGTTAATAGACTGAGCTGTGAAAGGCTCAAGTCAACAAGTTCTGACATTGCCAGTTCTACTGGACTCCTGGACTACATTGGAATACTTTGCTGAATTTATGCACCTGTCTCTGAGAAAAGTAAACAAAAAACAGGGGATACAAATGAAGGACCATTGTGTAACTGTATTTGCAAAATAGGGTAGATTACAGGTACTTTGTCTTAGTTCAATAATAAGTTTTGAACTAATAGTATTTAGACAAGATATCACACCTGCATCTTATACTATGAATAATTACTACAAAGACAATAATATGCAATATATTAATTATTGGAACTGTCCTATTAATCTGTTTTTAAACTGTCTCATTGCTACTTCTTTCTCAATAAAATTAATATATAAAGAAAATAAAAAAATAAACTATATTTACATTAAAAATTGATATTAAATAAATATTGTACCACTAATAAAAATATAACTTACCCTCTAGATTTCTTCTTTTTATTGAAGAAAAATACTGGTTACTATAATGAGCATGATAAATTCAGTTTAAATAGTTGTTTTTCATATTTTTATAAAAACATCATAATTTTCTAAAAGGGTGTATTTCAGTGTCACAGTGTCTGCCTGGCAAGTGTGAAGTCTTTAGTTTGATTCCAAGTACAAAAAAAATCATAAATTTATACTAACATACAATATAATATAATTTAGCTTACATTGTCAAACATTTGGCCTGGTCACATATACTGATCATAGGAAAAACCACTTTACTTTATCATTGAATAGAGATTGAGAGGAATACGAAAACGCCAGTGCATTGTTAATAAAAATGGATGTAAAGATTGAGAAAGAGAAGAGAAGAAATGGAGAGGAAACATGGCAAAAAGGGATACTGCACTGTTTTACTGGAATAGAAAGAGGTTCAGATGGACTCAGAAGCCTTCTCCACAAAGAACTTTCTTCTTCCAGAATTCTCCTCACAAAACTGTATCTTGAATCAACACACAACAAAGAAGGAGGAAGAATTTACCTGCAGTCTTCTTATGTCTCCTTTTACTTCTTGACCAAAATCTACACTTACTGAACATAAATTGTCCACAGTTCTGGGTTTGTATCATTTGTTATATCCATTAATTACATTTTGCACATCCTGATTGTAGGTTCCACAAGATCATACTTTACTCAAGACTAGTAGCTATGGAAATGTCCCTCAACTCAGGGCTTGAATTTATAGTATGGCTGTGCTAGAATTTCAGAGTGCAAGGATCTAGTATTCCAGAGAAAATCATAAATCACCATTGTAAACAGACCGAATATCTTGTTCACACTTCCGTTTTTGTATGTTGAACACCTAACCACCAAGCTGCTAGAAGTTGGAATTGGTCTTTGGGAAACAATTGGTTCAGCATGGACTAGTCCTCCAGAATGCAGCTGGTCCCCTACAAAGACCCTGGAGAGGTCTACAGTGTGAGAACACAAAGCTCTTTGTTACATATGCAGTCTGCCTACCATCTTATTGGTTATCAGAAATAAATATCAGTCAATCAAGAAAACAAGTATGTTTTCTTTTAGAAGCCTGCATAGACTAAGACAAGCTTCTACAGTACGGAATAATGGATACTGACTACATGTATGACCTGTTATCATGGTTATGTAGTGATCTTGGAAGGGTCTGATAAAGGTATTGAGTTTTGGGTGGACAAAATATGGTAAAAACAAAAACTTGCTTTTGTTTTTCCCTGCTTTACTATAAAAGTTCCATGAACAAATGGGATATTCTTTTAGTGGATTAATTATGAGGCCCAATAAAACTCAGAAATACCTCAATATTAGAATGACAGTCTTTTATATGTCTTAATGATGAGTCTTTACTTTGTTATTATTTAGATTTTCTTCATCTGCAATGAAATTTTTTATTTATTTTATTTTACTTTATTTTTTCACTTTATTTTTTATTTTATTGAAGTACAAATATCAATCAGTTTTAAGACACCTTAACAAGACAGATTCGATAAATTAATACATTGCAAACTGTTTTCATACTGTTTTCGTATCGTACAAGGTGCACACATGATATTATACTTACAGACATTATTATAGCAGATGTCTCATCAGTAAATTAAGAGTGTAGCTGTTTACTTATTTTTTATACCTGAATTATATTAAAAATTCAATAATTATTTTCCTAGTGGATGACCATAGTACTAGAAGCCAACATAATATCCTGTCCAACCACCCTCAGTGCAAATCTTGCCTCTCATAGGATTATGTAGAAGCACAGCATTATCTATCCCAACTGTACTGTCTATGCACACACATCATGATTTTTCTTTCTATACCCCTTCCTTTGTCTACACCTGTCAAAGGTGGGCACTCCATTGACATTCAACTAACTTAGGTGCTTGAACTCGACAACACAATCCAACACAGTCCAGCATTCTACAATAATGAGTTATTCAAAGAAGTTATCAACCATAGCAATTTACAGCTCAGCTTAATATTATGGCCCCGCGATGTATACTTCATTTTTATACTTTTCTGCTGGATGGTTAAGACCTAGATAGAGCAACACTTACATACCAACACATGTACTTTATGTTTCTTATGTGGTCAGTGAAGTCCTCTCAGGGTTTATCTTGTAGTCCTGTACATTATTCTGTAGTTCCTTTGTCCGTGTCATCCATGTGGATGAGTGATGGCCAATGCTTGACCAGTTTGCTCTCTGTGAGAGCTTGAAAGAAAGTTTTCTCTCCATGTGACTCTCCCCAGGCACACTATAGAACTTCAACTCTTTCCTCTGTGAATCCATAATCTCCTGGCCAGCCAACATTTTGGCTCTAGCCTTTCAAGGTCAGCGAAGACTCAGGACATAGGAGAACCTGTACTGCAACATCATGAAACTCAGTTGAGCTCCAAATTTTCTGCAATGAAATTTTTTGTGTTAATATATTTCATCATGGAGTGGAAAACAGATAATAATAGAAACAAAAAAGAATGGAAATATTTAAAAGGTATAGTTTCCCGTTGGCATTGTGTTCAGCACTGTGTGTGTGTGTGTGTGTGTGTGTGTGTGTGTGTAGATAATAGGGATTATATGTTATATATATATATATATATATATATATATATATATATATATATGTATATACACACTGCCTTGATAAGTACTCAAGGAATATTTTTAAAAGAAAAATTATTGTACATTAGCTTGTTTTCTGAGGAAAAAGTTCACAGGATGTTTAAATAGAGACGAAAAATTTATTAAGTCTCTTCCATAAACATGCAGTGAACATTAATTCTCAAGTCATGGAATTTATCTTTGTATAAAACTAACCTTGGGCCTCGTGAGAACTAATGCATGCCAGCAGCTCTTTCATGAAGATAAATGTAAAATTATCATGATTTCAATGAGTCTTTACCACAGGAGCCTAAACAAATAAATTATGGGTTGAAGATAAACTAGTTGACAGAGGACAGGACCCATGTGTGCTCATACCTCATTATTGAATGATTAATTGCAAAGGACAAAAATCAAATCCCTATGCACAGCAAAGGAAGTCACAATACTTCTACCAATGAACTTGAACTAAAATGTGTAAAATAGAAATTGGCATAATACTAAAACTGTCTGACTTATTTAAAATGTTTATGCAGAGAAAAGTATACTTCTAGTCCTAGAGAAATTATTTATCTTGCTTAAAGCGTTTAAACAGAAAGCATAAGGTTCTAGTGCTAAAAAGGAAAAGCTGAGCGGTGTGGAGGCAAGAGCAGCATGCAAGACTCAGATAGCTGAGATTTCATTCCCAGTACCTGTGCTCACTTACTAGTACGAGGCTGATCAAGTATTTTATTTTCCTCTTCATCTGTTTCTTCATTGATACATGTACATGAGAAAAGTGAAACCTGTAGTATTACTATCAACTTTAGATACAGTGTGCAGATATCATGACAGATTCCATTTCTCGTGTCACGTCTTGCCCTGCTTAGGATGGTGGAAAGTATGCAGTGTTTGCTGAGTATGATTGCTACATTGTTCATTTCTGAATAAATGTCTATCAATTTTGGATAAGATAAAAATCATTAATGAAAATCTGATTCACCGGTACTGTTTATTATTATGTTTAATATCTTTCACATTGCTTTCTTATGCTTGAAAATGAAATGAATGATAAAATATTGGTGAAGAAATAGTAATTGTATTATTTGCATACTTGCTTTTGTTTTGCCAGCTATAACATTAGCAGCATTATTTTCATGAATTTATTTGGAACTCTTTTGGGGAAACAGTACTGACTCTAACCTGATGATATTTCTGAAGCACACTGATAGTATCAATTTTACAAATTTTAGAAATTACTATGATTGAAAGTCTGGCTCCACCCTCAGGCATTTGGTGAGTTCCTTTATAGCATCTTGTGGTCCATGACTTCCCCTCCGCCCCTGCACTATGGAAGGATTCAGTGCCACTGAGCCCACTGTGAAGCAAAAGGTAGCCAAGCCTGCCCATGCATCGAGATGCGATTTTCTAACCTTGCGGACTATGAAAAATGCATTCCTGTTGTTTATAAGTTATTCAGTCTATGACATTTTGTTTTGGCTGTCCAAACAGACTAAACAGAAATCCTAATAGTTGCAGTTCATTACTACATTGACCCATCTGGAGGTTCTCTGTGAATCTCCTTAGCTGTGTAACATATTCATAACACATTTTTGGTAAAGTACAGTGAACAATATTGAAAGATTATGACCTGCAATTGTAAATACCAAATGACAAAGTATAAAGTGTAAGGTTTCAAATTTCAGAGCACATTGAACATATTTTGAAGTGAGCACAAGTAACTTTCTGTTTATATTTGAAGATATTAAGTTCTTAGCAGATAGTATAGATACATTCTTGATGGATTTTTGTGAATTATAATTGTGAATCTCAGTATTATATAAAAACAAGAGTGCTGGGGCCAGGGATGTTGCTCAGGGGCACCAGTGCCTTCCTGGAAAGTACAAGGTTGCAGGTTTGATTCCTGGTACAAAAAAAAACACAAATAAACAAAAACAAGCAATCTACTAATTGCTTCTGCACTGTGTCTCATATCTAATATGATATGAGACACAGTGCAGAAGCAATTAGTAGATTGAAATCATAAGAATGACATTTATATGTTAAGAAATTTCAAAGAAAACCATGTTATTATTGGAGAAGAGAAAACAGAAAGAATGCTTGCAGTCCTGCTCAGTAATAATGGATTCATATTTCATGGAGATGTGATTACTGTGCATTATATCCCCTACCTATTACAAGTTCCTGATGCACAAGGATTTTACATTGTTTATACTGGCATTTTATCCTGACTTCTTCTCATATTGTTTCATTAAAAATTTTCTATCACAAGGGCTGTTTCTGTATTACCTTATTATTGTTTACTTTCCTTCACAGCTCTGGACCAAGTGCATTCCTAAAAGCATTAGCAGTTGTGCACACAGACATGAGGATTCTTCTCATGGACATTTGTTGGGCATTACCAGGTTAAGGTGTAGAAATATATGTTACTTTGTATTCGACACTATATGGAACATTCTTCCCATTTGCCTGAATGAAAACTTAAAGCATTTTTACCAATTTCCTACCATTGTTGTTAAAGAATATCCCAAGGCATTCATTAAAGACTTAACATTATACAAAACAATACTCTAACAGAAACTTCTAGACTAATAGAATGACTACTTATATGTAGAAAGATGAATTGTGCACATGGGAACAATTTATCCAAGATAATTTGATTTTAGAATAGACCTTATGAGTTAGCTTTTCTCAAGTTCTTTATTGCAATATCTCTCAAACATTAGGAAATTTAATTTCTTTTTGTAAGAAAACTAATTTGATTCAGGTAATCGCCTAAGCACTAATACTTTATTTACTTTCTTTTCTTTTATTAAAATTGTTAAAATCAACAATAAAATTAATTTACTTATTATAAACAAGTATAATCCATAGAGACAATGATTAAGTACACTGTGAATGCCGTAAATATTTCCCTTAGGTTAGATTTCATCCCCTTTTATTTCATTTTCATCTCTAACAACAATAAAAGAAATTTTTGTATCACATGGGCATTTTCATGTAATTATATGATTATATGCATTCACATTAATTATGCATCATAATTAGAACAGGTAATTACAATGTTTGCATATTTAATCATCTGAACACTTAACAATGCTATTGTGCTCTTAGAGTAATACATGCTGTAAAATGAGTGCTTTGAACTGAACTTTTTATTAAATAATATTCTAATAAACTAATAAAAAGAAAATAAATCCATATATTTTAAACAAAATGTCAGACTCAACACAAGAAGGGAAAATGTTTAACTTATAATCCATAGTCTGTAAAGACTTTTCCTTTTTTCTGTTTTTACAGAAAAGTACAGGGTCTACAAGGTCTCACTACACAGATTGACTCATAGTGATCCTCCGGTTTTCAGCCCATAAAGAATTTTGATTAAGAAAATTTGGTTAAGAAGTTTTCCGTTATTGGTAGCAGTACTTTATTTGTCACATTAAAATAAAAGTTTTTTGTAATTTTCCTAAGATGACGTATGATATATTGAAATAATTACAAGTTTGGATGATTTATGCCAAAATAATTTAATTAGTAGAAATTATATAAAACATTACTTACAAAAAAATCCATAGCATACATTTGTTCAAAATGTACACCTGACTCCTCTGTAAATAGCTTAACTTCAAAAGGGCATCATTATTCCTCTTTGTGATCTTTATAATTAACTTCCAAAATAGTTTTTTCTCACCATTCAGGATTGTGCAAATACTGAAAATAGTAAAGTACATCATACAATCATTATTGACATTTTTATGGCATATAAATTATGTATTAATAAAATTTTCCTCTTTTCAAATGTTTTGAAGAAAAGTTATATTAATAATAACTATAAAATAATTAATAATTGCTTAAAATAACTAATAATTATTTAACAAATTTGTTGAAACATTCTTAATTCCCATGAGTAACATGTCAAGAATTTCCTATTTCTTCTCTGCACATACTTCTTTTTTTTTTTGTAGAACTCAGGCTCTTGCGCTTGCCAGGGAAGCACTCATTCCACTGAGCCACCTCCTTGGCCCCAGCTATTTGTTTTTATACTTTTTCCTTGCATTTCCTTTAAAATGGTGTATCTGGGATCATAACAATGTAGATAATTGACTACAACAGGCACTGCTGATAAACATTGAACTAAATGAAATGTTTGTAGTAGAATGATGATGAAATTTTATTTTTTCAGATGGTTAAATTTTATCTTTCATTTCTCTGAGAAGAGATCTATGATAGATAGATAGACAGACAGACAGATAGATAATGATCATACTTATTAAATGTATTCTTTGTAAAGATCAACTAAAATGTTGAGGTTTACAAAAATAGAAGATTTTGGGGCTACCAAGTTATCTCAGGAGATTAAAGTATCTACTTAGGCAGACACAGGGACCAGGGTTTAGTCCTCAACATGCTGCGCAGGGGTGCACTGAGACTTGGTGTGGTGGCACGAGCCTATAATCCCAGCACTTGGGAGGCTGAATACAGGAGGATCACTGCAAGTCCAATCATCTGTTCTTTATTAGGAGATCCTCTAGACCATATAGTAAATACATTTTAAAAAAGAGAGTTTTTTTTGGATATTATAACTAACAGATACTAAGCATATTTGCTGGAATTAAATTAATTCATTTAATCATTAACAGAATCTTATGGAGACAGACTTGTTATTTCCATTTAATAGATCATGGAATTTAAATTGATTTTTTAATGTTAAATTATTAAAGGGTCAAAGTCTTATGAATATGAAATGCAATTTAAAATGCACTACTTAACAGCAAATCTCAGCAAAAGAAACTGTTTTAAGAAATTCACTATTGGCCTATAATCAGTGAGTTAGGAAAATTTTTGTGTGTGGAAGAATTCATTACAAGCCATAAATAGCATGATAATGCTATTTATACAATCAGATTTTGTGATCATGTGTAGGGGTGGCATAGCTCCCAATTAAAACACTAAATGATAAATTCTAAAAATAAAAATATTTGAATCTTTAACAAATTACATAACAAGATAGACATTAAAAAAGTCTTCCAAGGAAGAATTGCCTCTTAAATTATTATACTTTGCATGTTTCAAGCAGACAGTGGTAAAAACTGTTATCCGTAGGCTTTCCTATAGGAAATGTGCTTTCTTTTTTCTGCTGATGCTCTATGTATTCTAAAGCACAATTACTCCACACACTTAATAAAATACATGCTGTAGCACCTATATTATTTGCTTACAATTTTATATGGTGTTATGATTTAGGCCTAGATATTCCCCCAAAGCCTCATGCACCTTTATGTGGGACTTTTTCAGAGAGTGGTATTTATAGTTTGTTACTGATTCATGGTTCAATTCCAGCATTAAGAATGCTAGGATTAAGGATGCTGATTGCTGGATCTGGCCACTGATCGTCATTGCCCCAATCCTGTAGACTAGATACAATATAGGACACAAATCTAGACTTGTTTCATCTCCTCTGTTGCTGTTTTTGCTATCTTCTGCTGAGATGAACTCTTACCTTTCTGCCACACCATTCTACTTTGGAGCCAACTGTTTATGGAACCGTGAGCTAAATAAACTTTTACTCCTCTAGGGTTGCATGTTGGGTATTTTGTCTCTGCAATGAGAGACATATGTTAAAACACTATATGTAAAAAAATGAATACCCAAGTACTTACATACATGACCAAGACATTGTGTTGTGAATAAAGTGGAAACACTCTTCCATTTGAGATAGCTTGGTTGAAATCCTATTTTGCTTGGTGTGCTTCTCCCCTCATGAGTTATCTTTTACAGCAGACCTTGCTCTATGACAGATATTGAAGAACATAGTTTGTTCTAAAGCAAATATAATCATAAGTAAATAAGGAGCATAAAAGCATGTTTAAATTGCCTGATTTTTGATTTATTTTGCTAAAGATGGGGAAAATTTAGTTCAATAAAGGAATTACATTTATTTGTATGTAATTCAGATTTCTGAAGTAGTAATTGTAATCATTAGGAAAAAAATTTTAACTTCATGTCTGATAATATAGTTACATAAAAGTGCACAGATATATGCATAATTTTAATAACATGTCAAATGCATATAAACAGTATTCTGGAATTTCCAGATTTGAACATGAGGAGGGGGCTAAATAATAAAAATATTAATCTCACCCCATATAAGTACAAATAAATTAAATATAGCTATTTGTTCTTCAGCCTCTCCTTTCCACTTGATATTAGAACCATTTATATACTGTTTTTATTGGCTCTTATTTAAAATTTCAGACCAGGTTATATACAAATTTGAAATGAGAGCGCTGGCGGAAGTCACGTGGTCCTCAGGTCAGCCACATGTGACTTAGATAGCTCTAGTTCATATGGTTGGACCTTTTTGCTTAGCCAGAAAAAGCATAAGACTTTCTTGAGTCAAAGAGTATCACTTTGGTTATAGTTTTAAAGTGTTCCTTACTGCCTCTAAAAATATAATTCCTATCATAGAATTTAATGTTAAAGTCCTGGTGTTCAAAAATTACACAACATTCTCTATAAATATATATGGAACAAATGTCAAAAAAAAACAATTTTCTGCTTTTTGCAGTGAGTCACATCAAAGTTTCAAGCAGTGAAATCACAGAAAAAGTTAAGAATTAAGTATATATAATGTAGTGATCTATAGATATTTCTTTTAATACACATTTATTGAGATGTACCTGATAACTAAAAATGTACATAATTAAGGTGTACAACTTGTGATTTTGATATATATATATATATGTAAACAAATATTAACTATTATTAAGGTAATTAACTAACCCATGACCTCACATAAATACTGAGTGATTTGGGCAATGAGAGCACTTTAACTGTAACCTCTTAGTAAATTTCAAGTATATCATATCATTTTAATAAATATAATCACATTGTTGCTTACTAGAACTTTTGAATTTATTGATCTCAAATGAGTGAAATTTTGTAACATTTATCCAACATTTACCAGTATTCTCCTCTCCACACATTCTGGTTGTCACCGTTCCATGTTTCTGCAATCTGAACATTTTTCATTTGATATATAAGTAATATGATAATTTGTCTTCTGTTTCTGGTTTATTTCTGTTAGCAAAACAACTTCTAGTTTTATATCAGTTGCCATCAAAAATAATATTCCATGAAACACATATGTGTATACAGTATTTAAATTGTTTTAGTAGCTTGAATATTATAAATAATAGAGTAACAAATGTGAAAATACAGGTCTCTCTTTAACTATTAATTTCATTTCCTATGGATATGTACTGAATGGAAGGATTGTTGGATTATAATGAATATTTCATTTAATTTGGAGATAAATCCTGTAATGTTTATTACTATAATTGTTTAAAAATATGTTTACCCAAAATTTTGTCTACTGCATACCCTACTTGCCATTTCCCTTTTGTAATAGCCATACTAAAATGTATAAAATGCTATTTATGATTCTGTTCTTTTCTGTGATTAAAAGAATTCAGAATTTTTCATAGAACAAGTACACACTTGCTTTATTCTTTTTGTCCATGCAGATCATTTTATCAATTGATTATTTAATTTCTTTATTAATTCCTTTACTAGCAAATCATGTTTACTGTTTCATGGCAAAATATTTAATGTTTTATGCATTTGATGATATTGAGCAAAACAAAAATTATAAATGTTGCCATGGTAAATTTGTTATTAAAATATAACATAATTCATAAAGAGAAACTATTACTGATGTTATAACACAATGACTCAACATATGGTATTTAAAACCATTAAAAAGTCTAGCTATATCCTGATGAATAAATGGTAAAAGTATTGTCTGTAATCTTTGAAAAATTTATGACCAGTCAACACATATATGAAATAATAAATACCTGAAAAAATAAAGGATATCTCCATTATTCATCAGAATAGAAACAGTTTAACATATTGGCTATAACTTATGCTGGTGATTTGCATTTAGGAAACTGAATTTAATACAGAGATACCGATATATTTCAAATCTAAATATTGCATTGTCTTTGACTAATAATTTGAATTAGATCTTTATTCATAATAGAAAGACAAAAATATAAATGTATGTGATCAAACTTTAAAAAAAGAGGCACACTGTGTAATGCAACATTTCATAACCACAGAGTTAGTTGATAACTTTAAATAAAGATTCTCCATTTATTAAATAGATGGTAAAAACATGTGATGACACAAGCCCAAATAAGTATATTTGCATGAATGAAAATGTCTCTCATGATAAGATATATTTTGTAGAGGCGTGGGGGTACACACCTGAAGACCCAGCTGCAGAGAGGGAGATGGCAAAGAACAGATTAAGCTCGGGATTTTCAGGCCAAAGAAACACTGTCTTAAACTCACAAAATAAAAGAAAATATAATTGTTATTCCAGGGAACTTTGCAATAATGTGGTGGTATAATAATAACTATTACCAGGATTGGCTGTCTGTTGCTCACATCTTTATGTGTCCTGTGCAAAGCAAATGCTCACAGAATATAAATTCTTCATATGTGACATGAAAGTTCATACTTCATCCATGACACACAAAAACAAACAAGAAAGTGGCTCTGAAAGTGGAATTGGTATAGAATATTTATAAAGCATCACATATCTTTTTAGCATTTTTTCTTATAAAATCCCCTGCTTAAGTGTGTATTACAGTGTGGCATCTGAATGATTTTCTGCAATGTTAATGTTTGTGTCTACATACCAGATCTGAGAATAAATTGTACTCAGTTGTTTTTGTTTCAGTATTTCAAATGGTTAGCTAGTTATTTTAAGACCAAAATGTCAACAAAAAAGTACTTTTAATGTTTGAGAACTGGCAATGCATTAAATTAGTGATTTTATTTGTGAGCGAAGGATGAGTTTAACAAAACTTTGGATGATATTGCTTAACCCAGTTTATTTGAAAATTATAGGTGGAAGGAAAATAGGCACAATTGCATGATAAGAAGGAAGTTTTATCAAAATATATTTTATATCCTTAGATTCTATGCTCTTTCTGGAATTGTAATCTGCTATTTCTTATATTAAACCCAAATCTAGTAATAGAAGTCGAATTCTGTATATAATTTGTTGCTAATGTTTTCACGGAGTGACTGTGTTTTAACTGTTCAAATTAGGCTTGTTGGCACAGAGCGGTTTGGTCATTTGTAGAGTTGTTGTTTTTGTTTTCTGTTTTCATCGACTGTGGCTATTGCCTGAAGAGCAGCAGAGTGGTCAGAAAAGAGACCTAAGACTTCTGGGTAAGATTTGCACTAATAGTGGTTGGACAAGGTATGTTGGCTTCTAGTACTATGGACAGACATTGGGGAGATAACAAGGTAGAGGGTGTTAATTGTTGAATCTGTGATATAAATCAGCTGGAGAGAAATAAGATAGCTGTATGGCGGCACTCTCTTCATTCACTGTTTAGAGACATCTGCTATAATAATGCCTGTAAGTATAATATCATGTATGCATCTTGTACGACACCGAAACATTACGAAAACATTTTGCAATGTAAAAAAGAAAAGAAAATGGCCTGAACCAAGCAGACTCTCATAAGCCCCCCGAAAACAGCTGGCCATTATAGCTGCCTGGAAAAGAGCCTCTCTACCAGCCGGGTGGAGAAACCTCATCGCTGCAGACCTGGTACCCAGGCGCTTACAGAAATCAGCTGATCTGCTCATTCGGAAGCTGTTTTTCCAGAAGTTGGTGAGAGAGATTGCCCAGGATTTTGAAAACAGACTTGTGGTTTCAGTGTGCAGTCATTGGTGGCCTTCAGGAGGCCAGTGAAACACAACTGGTGGGCTTATTTGAAGATGCTAATCTGTGTCCACTCACGCTAACAAAATCACGTCAGGCCCAAAGCCATTTAGCTGGAATGCCACATATGGGGAGAGAGAGCTTAAGTACAGGCACTTTTATGGCATTGTGTAGTACAATACTTTGGTTTAAATTGTGATTTTTTTTTTTTTTTTTTTGGTAAGAGCTTGTTTATAATACGTTGCATTTGTACTTACGTCTTTGTATATTTCACTCAGGATGCATGTGAAAAGTGACTGTTCACAGACACCAGGGACGTGAGCGCAGCTGCTCAGGAGTGACAAGGTGCTAATATGCAGAAGGGATGGGAGATATTTCTTGCTTTTCATGATGCATGTTTCTGTATGTTAATGACTTGTTGGGTAGCTATTAAGGTACTAGAATTGATAAATATGTACAGGGGTCTTTTGAAATAAAACTGGTTATGACTTGGTCCAAGTGTTTAACAGTTGGGGCTGTAGAGTCGCACCGTACATCACTGAGATACAATGTGGGCTTTTTTAAGGGTAAAGACACAAGTCTTAACCACAGTGTGACTTACAGTTTCCTTAAAAAAAAGTAAACCTGGCAGCTGTAGAACACATTATGTACAGTTATAATAGCTACTTTATATATTGTAGTGTCAATGTTTTTAAATTAAATGTTTTACATTTATAAAAAATTAAGGTTGTCTAATATGCTTATGTCTCAAGATTTTAACCTTTCTTTGATTTTTCTATTATTTAAACAATTCTTAAGATTTTGTAACTATGGGTATATATTTTATTATCTTCCCTTTTTCATTTTTGGCCTATTTATCATTTAAAATCGATCTAGATTATTCATTCATCTCATATTGAGGCTCCATTTTTTTTTTTTTTTTCTAGCATGCCATCTGCCTAATAGGCTTTACTTTTTGGGATTATCATTGCAGATTCTTTGGAACATCCCCAGACACTATGATCCATTTCTCATCATTAATGAAAATCCTTCTCATTTGGAGCAGATTTTAATAATGAGTTTTTCTGCATGCCCTTATGTAATTTACATTTGGAGCAGAATGATTATTTTCTATCCCTCTGGCACTAGCATATATTGAACACGCAGGATTTTCTTTTCCCCACCCAAATCACACTTGTAGAGCTCTATAGGATTAAACATAGATTAGTGTATATTAGCATAAACTCTGAGAAACTGAGGCCTGAGTAGGTATTAATCAAATAAGCTGTCATTAATCTCATTATTGTATCAGTAAGTTTTAAAAGAATACATTATGCATTCATAAAAATATTATTTGAATGATATAACTACTGAATTAGTTTAATGACACTGTGATTCTGAACATAGATGGAAGGAAATTGCATTTTACCACTTAAGTCAAATTTAATGTTAATTGGCACTGGCATGTTCTAACAACGTGTGAAGGATGTTCTGAGATGCAGCAACATATTTTGCATGCATTAATAATCCTTCCTTGCATTTGGAGCTGAGATCCTGAAATCTCCCATGCCTAGCAAAGCGTTCTTAATCCTCAGTTCTCTTCATGTGAAATTCTAATATTTGCATGTTTTCTTAATATAAAAATTGATACTTTTTCCCTAAGAGAGAGAGAAATAAATGTTTGAATTAGGAGGCAAACTTCATATGGTACCCGTTAGTAGTTTTTTTTATAATCAAACCTAATAAAAAAAGCTCTCTAATTTTAGATCAAAAGATGAAAACTGAGCTAAAGACTGAAATGCAGGTGCTGACCATATTGATGACCTTAGCTTATCAGAATCTTAATTTGCTTGTTTGTAAAATATGGAATTATTGATTTATATTCATCAAAATTAAATCAAATATTGTATAAATTTGTATTATGAGACACAGTGCATTGGCAAAAAGGTATGTGATGCAAGAAGCGATACATTTAAAAACTGATGAGTCAACACAATTTACTTCCAAAATTATGCTTCTTGATATTTCTCACAATCAAATTTTCAATTAAAATTTGTTTTTTGAAAGAATGTGAAGACATGGTTTTCACTGTAAAAATATACATACGTAAAGTTTTTATTGCATGGTAAATGTGCATTTCATTTGGCCTCAGTAAAAGACGTACAAATTTTAAATACAACTAGATCTTTATGTGTATGTTTTTCTTTTCATTTGACCTAATATTGGAATTAGACAAAGGAACTTTGTTTAACAAAATCAATGAAAAATTTTAGCTCAGTGGTGTGTGAGTTCTGGTTCTCTGGCAATGCAAAGATGAAGATGGAAGAACAAAATGATATTGATAGAATTCCCTCTCACTAAGAATGAGGGTGCTGTGGCATGAATGCAGTAGAGTAACACGATAAATTTAATTGAATTGGGGCTTTCGTAGGTGATTAGGATATGAGAGCTGAGATATCATGAAGGGATTAGTAACTAAGTAAAAGAGGGATGGGGAGCCCTTTACAACTTTGTCTCTGTGTCTCTATTACCATGTTAGCACATAGCAACGGTCTCCTCTGTAGCACCAAGACATCAACTTGGAAAATGGGAGCAGGACCCCCAGACAATGGAAGTGATAGTGTTTATCCCTAAACTTCCCAGTCTCCAAAACTAGAACATAAATTTGTGTGACTTAAAAAATACCCAGTGTTTGGATTTAGAACAGCACAAGGACTAAGAAAGATATTCAGAGGTAGGGAAAAGCAGAGAACTTGTAGATCCTGTGTGTGTCTGAACTTTGTGACAGGAATGAGGACAGACAGAAGGAAGGAACAGAGAACCCTCCCCGTCTAGTGCACCTCTGAGATAGTATCAACCAGGTCATAGGGATTCCAGTGCAAAGATTGCCTCTTACAGGTGCCCCATGCCAGAGAGAAATGACCCAAGCATAGAGTAATGACTTATCTCAATCCTTGATGGGGCATAAACTGGAAAATCTCACCCTCAGAATGAGCACTTGAGTGCAACATCTCCTCTTTATTAAATTCACAGGTACTCATTCTTTCAAGACTGCTACCCTGGACATTTTTCCAACTGAGTAAGTTGTACACGAATTAATACTTTTTAAGTGTGAATATTTTTTAAATAATGAAGGAAATATTCTGGTTAAGCATTTATTGAGCAGGAAATATAGCAATGACTTTTACATATTACATAAAGTATTTCATTAAATCTTTATCAATAGTCTTGTGACTCAGATCAACAAATGAGTATCTGTAATATTTTGGAAAAGCGAAATTGTCTAACTGAATTACTAACCCCTTAATCATACCTTTGGAGACCATTAGAGGAAGCTTTGCTTGACTGAAAGTCTTAAATTAAATATTTTATTGTTTTTCATCAAAATAAAGTGATAATTCAATTTTGCAATAGAAATTGGGAGTTAAAACGAATAGATCTATAATGAATTGCAAGCTTTGGAAAGAGCTGTATAAATATGCATGGGAAATTAACCTTGAAAGAATTTCTTTTAAAAGTACTTTTCCATGTTATCTGTCCAATTCAGTCTCATTACTGCCTAACGGAACATAACTAAAAATATCTTACTGAGATCCTTAGGAGTGCATCCTCGCAAAATGTTAGGAACATTCTATGAAGACCTATGAAATGAATATATGCACAACTGGAAAAAGAATAATGAGATTATACCCATGTGAGATATGAGGTGATTTGAAAATGCAGAAAAGGAGCCGAAATTAAAAGTAAAACTGAAACATTAAAATTGATACATTAAGAAAGTAAAAAATATAAAATTTAACTCATTAAATTGCAGATTTTAAGTATTTAGAATATATTGAAAAATCAATCCACATAAATACAAAATTGTTTTATTTTAGTCTGAAAACAAAATGATATTAAAAAGTTAGATTTTCCACAGCTTATGGTAATGTAGTTAAAATATAATAATACAAAATACTCAGCAGGTGTTCTGCTAGATCTTGAAATTATTAAATTTTCTTCTAAAGTCTAGTATCACACTTAAGAAAATTACAAGATTATATTCTACTTGGTTTAAGATTTATATGTACTAAATCAAATATATACTTATTTAAGTACAATTTTAAATTACATATGCCATAGAGCTTAAATAACAAATGAAGGATATTTTCTGAATAAAAATAGGACACACACTTAATAATTTCACTGTGTTGTTAATTTTGGCATGTTAAGATCATTAAACAAATAAAAATAAATTGTAACTAAAGCAGATTGTCTACTGAGTGGAAATTTAAAATACAGGGTGAGGGGCTGGCAAGACAGCTCAGGAGACCATGTGCCTGCTTTGGCAAGTGCAGGGACCAGGATTCGATCCCCAGGTTGCTTGCTGCATCATCCCTGCCCCCAGGGTGCACTGAGCTCATGATCAAGTCTGGACATGGTGGCACACGCCTGTAATCCGAGTGCTGCGCAACTTGAAAAACAGGAGGATCATTACCAGTCCGAACTATATAGTGAAACCCTGTATCAAATACACAAAATGAAGGAAAAGAAAAAATACACACACACACACACATACATACCCATTCAAATATATATATATATATATATATATATATATATATATATATATATACTATTACAACATAAATTAGAATGAATTGCCTATAATATCTACATAGATGACAGATACGCAAAATTTTAAAATGTTATTATTACAAACATAAGTGCTTGGGCCACATGTGATGCACACCTGTAATTTGCACACCTGTGGTATAGAATCAGCTGGATCTCCTGATTCTAGGTCAGCCTAGTCAAGACTGTTTGTCTAAGGCCAACAGGAACTATCTAGTGAGATCCTGTCCTAAAGAAAAAAAGAAAACTTGTGTGTTTAGATTGACTATATTTAAAAAAGAATTTTATGTGTTTTAGGGAAAGGTCTACAGGGGGTTCAGGTTCTCACTACTAGATCAGACTCATAGTGATCCACTTGTTCACAGCCTCTCAAGGGCTGGGATTACTGGCTCGTGCCACCACGCCCTGTCTCTATTCCCGCCTCAGCACTTCCTGGTGATCAAACTCCCTGTTCCTGTGCCTGCTTGCAGGTGCTTTAATCTGCTGAGCTATTTGGCCAGCTCTGCCAATCACTTTTTGAAACATTAAATAAAAATTAAATAGGAGCTGAGGAGATGGCTCAGTGGAATAAGCACTTCCCTGGCAAGTGCAAGGGACTAAATTCAATCTGCGGTTCTTCCAAAAAAATGTAAATAAATAAATAATATTAAGATAAGGTCCAGATGTAATTCAAATAACTGTAAATGAGATGAATATATTTAATTTTAATGCTTTGGGGCTCAGACAAGCAGACAAATTGTTGCACTGATTAATAAATTCTTAAGATTTTAAATAATTTTAGACATAGATGAAAATTTATAAAAATTTTAATAACATGTCTGAAGTGCTATTAAATATTGATGAATTTAAGTGAGATATTTCAAAGCATGTATATAGCAAAACATAGTCAAATTCAGTCTTTCTTTATCCACACTTCACCCTACATTTGTCAGTTTGCATAATTAATTTCTTATGCCAAATCAATCTTTTATACTGAGGGGCAGATTTCATTATGTCAATTAAAATATTGAAAAATGCCAACAAATGTGATGCTCCATTTCAACTGAATGAAATACAGAATTATGTGATCATCTCAATAGATCCATGTAGGGATTTTAGTTAAAAGCCCATAATCATTCATGATAGGCAAAAGAAAAACTTACCTCACCATAAGAAAGGTCATTACTATCATCAGTATAACTAATATTATGCTGAAGAAAGTGAAGCTGAAATTTTCTCTCTAAAATCTAGAGCAAGAAAAGATATTATAAATGTGAAGAGTAAACTTTCATAAGGGTAGAAAATATTTTCAAACTATGTATCTGAGAAACAATTTTAACTTAAATGAAGAACTTCAAAGATCAGTAACAAATATCCCAAATACAAATATGTACTAAACATTTTTTCAAAGAAAGAAATGCAAATAATTAACAGGAATGTAAAAACACTGTTCAAATCACTAGTCATTTGTAGAATGCAAATTTAAGTACTCTGAGATAACACCTTCTGTGGTAAATGACTAATGTGACAAATACTGAGAACAAAACATGCTATCAAGACGTGGAAGAGAACAGTTGTATGCTGTAGTCATACAAGTGGCATCAAAATTCCCCAAAAGTCTCAAAATGAACTCAGAATATTACATAGGAATCCCTCTACTGCATCTCTCTCTCCATCTCTCTCTGTCTCTCTCTGTTTCCCAATCTATCTATCTATCTATCTATCTATCTATCTATCTATCTATCTATCTATCTATCTATCTATCTATCTGTCATCCATTATGTATACCTCCAATGGAAATTCAAATAATATTTTAAAGACACTTCTGCACTGGGAGATAATTCAGCCACTTTCTGTCTACATGTTGATTGCAACATCTTCACAATTGTAAAAACTTAAAAATAATGTACATGTTCACCAATATATCACTATGTGTCACATAATCATAAAATGAATAAGTCCTATCATTTGTGACAAGAATGCAAATAGAGACCAGTAAGTGTGTCCTTTGGCTTTCCATTTCCTGGGACACTATACCTGACACACACAACTTAAGGGAAGAGAGATTTAATTTGTTTCATGGTTTCATAGTGTTTAAATTTTGTTTCATGTGTAACTGGCCCAAAGCAGAAACTTCATGTTGGAAGCAGGCGATGGAGCAAAGCTGCTTGTTTTGTGTCAGATGGGGACCAAAGCAAGGGGATACAGCTGAAAGCAATGGGCACAGACCATGGGCAGTGTGGTGAGTCATTCCTCCAAGAGGCTCCCAGGAATACTCAAAGGTGTGCTTTATGATCCCTTAGGTAACTCATGTCAATCAAGATAACACAATTCAGTTTAACCACAACATTGTATCTCTTAGCAACATGATGCTCAAATACATCTTTGTAACTATGTTTGAACTAAAGTAATCAGAAAAGTTAAAATTCTAACTGATACAATGAAGGTATTCTAGCAAATGCTGAAACTCAATTGCAACCAACCTCTTCAAAGTCTAAGCAGTTCCAGTATTTTTTGAGCATCCAAGTAAGTCCATTTGTCTTCTGAGACCCAAGGTAAACTTTTAGTTGTGAATCTGAGTGTAAATAAAAGACATGCATCCCCAAGAAACAATGGCATACGGTAAACAATTATTTCTAAAAGAGAAATGTAATGGAACAAAAAAGTAGACTTAAAGCAAGACTAAAATCTAGCAGAGCAAATATTAGATCCATGTCCACCACCCAAGGATACACAAGGGTGATATGTGAAGTTCACTGAAGTTTAACAGCTACAGCCTATGGATTTACTAATTACAGCCTGCATGGCCTCTTTTGAAATCATTCCACTCATGTCTTATAGATTTGATAATCAGATATACAGCTGTCTCCCTGAACTTCCTGTGAAATCTCAGTAGAAATCTCCCTGAACCAACAACATTTGCATTTTGTACACTGATAAAAACCAACACCATGTGAAAAATACCAAGGTCTGTTGCTATGAAGGTGTCAGTCAAGCCTCTTGCAGCAAAGTTGTAATGAATTTTAACTGTCTAGATTTCTGAGAACAGTGAAATGTATTCAAAAGAACTTATTTCCTGAGAGACCTTCTAAAGCACATCCTGGGAACTCTTATCAAATGAAAATGTTCACACTTTTGCAGCCACCCTTGAGGCTGATATGATTGGGATTTCTAATAAGACCTCTGTTGTTGTTTGGAATTTGCAACCAAAACAATACAGGACACATAATCTGTGGGATTATTTAAAATAGTTTCAAAATATTTTATGCCATGAAATAACTATTTTTTTATTTTCAGAAAAGAATTACCCACAGCAAATTAGATGATTTTGAAAAAATGGTTATATTTATGTCCCTTGATCTTTCATTGTACTTCATCTACATTTACAACTATAAATTTAATATCTAAAGAATCACATTGCCCATTGTTGTCACTTCCAAGTTTTTTTGAAGTTTTTCAGTAGCATCGTTTATACATAAACTTCAAATTGGAAATCTTACATTGTGCTTTCAACTTTCATAGTAACTCTGAGAAGATACAGATTGAATTTAATAAGAATAAGAAGTTTTTATCTTATGTATTGTGATTAATATAGCTCTTTGTTGAATTAGAGAAGTCTACTTTTTGTAATTTATTTCAGTTATATTACATAGCATAAATACAATAAAATAAAACAATAAAAGAGTTTATCTAATGTAAAATAAGTCACTCATCTCATTGTGATTTTTCAGATACATGGTTCCCTACAACCGGCACCTACAATGGTGCTTATTTAGGCTCTTAAAAGGAAAACAGAAAGAAAAGGGTAGAAGAAGAATGTGCCATAAACTTGAAAAAGTTGTGTTTGAAATATTTGGATGGCCATTTCATACCATAACATGCATTTCTAAACTATTTTATAAGACTAGAAAGGAAAACCTTTTGGATACAAAGCTGCAACACAAGAGAATAAAATCTGAGAAGAAAAGACCCTTTGTTCTGATCTTTTTCAAGTAATAGAACAAAAGGCAGAACATGTAAGGCAGAATTACACAATTAGAATACTTAACCCCTGATTATGTTTTGATAAGCTTTTATGATAAAATATCTGAGAGCAAAAGGCATAAATTTTAAAATCTACAAAAGGAAAAATTTTGAGTTGTAAGAAAAATTTCTTGAGATAACACATTACTGAAGACACCACTGAAAACTGGACAACTCATAAAGCAAAGAAACTAGGTAATGGATAACTTTAAACACATTAAATGTATAGAAATTTACTATATATTTTCTTATGCTGTTATCATGATTTCCGTTATTCTATCCTGATTAGTTTCGTTAAGGAAAACTTTACAAGCTTCTGCCTTAATTAATTTATATTACGCAATATGTAATGCAACAATGGTGGTAATTTAATTGAATAAAATTGGATTTAAGAACTGAATTTGCTACCAACCTCATAAGTTTTAATTCAATGTAAACACAGAAGACAATTTAATATTGATAATATCTGTGTGGACAATTATTTCTACCTAAATTTTGAAAATTATATAAATGTACCACTCATCTAATTTTTGTAATGAACATTAACTATCAATAAATAATTTAGTGTATAAATTATACTTCTTAGGAGTATCCTCCATTAAATAACATCTTGTGTATACATTTATATATTAACTATTTTTATCTGTACATGAGGTAGATATATTTTCTTTCACATGCTGAGTCTATCTTTCAGTTTGTGTTTTTAGGTATCAACACATCTTAGATACTGAACTATCACTAAAAGATGAACTGTCAAACATACAGGATATATAGATTTTATCCAATATGACTTTTACTAATATTACTAGACAACACAAGTAAGAGCAATGTTATTAATATAGCACATGAGTTTAAATTTTTCTAAAGCAGAAATAGATGTAAACAGTATCTCACATTTATTAAATTGAACAGTATTAAAGAAAGGAATTTTCCTGACACTCTTTACAATGTTAAGGAAATTGCTATTTGTGACTTTTGCAATAGCAAGAGATACTGGGCTCAACCCTCGCTACAACAAGAATAAGCAGAAATTTGTATACAAGCAACAGCGAGAGGGACTCAGCAGGTCTACTAGGAGGAGACTTCAAGAATGGGTCAATCACTTAAACTCACTTACCAGGATTCTTACTGAAGGCAAGCCAGTGAGATTAGCCATCCAGCATGGGTTCTTGCAGTGACTTGTCAGTTAATTTTGATGGTCATCTTGAATGCATATATACACTCCTGAAGAAGTGATTAGCTGATGAAGGCACTAATCTTATAAGACAAATCCACTGATGAGTTCATAGATGAATAGTCCATTAGGAAGAGTGGCTTAGTGGGAGGAAAGGGTCATAGAAGCTTGACCTTGTAAGTTTCCTGAGGTCCCTGGCCTTCCTCTCCATCACTTTTACACTCTGCTTTCTGCATGCCAAACATGGACTTAAACCTCTTTCTGCATGCTAAACATGGACTTAAACCTCTAAAAGTGTGAGTCAAAAATAATCCTCTCCTCCTCTAAGTTACTTGTGTAGATTACTCTACCATTCACTTTGCCTGATTCCTTGTATAACTGGACTAGCAGGCTAAAGGTAGGACCAACTAAGGAGGCTTATTCAAATAAAGGACTCAGAGAAAGCCTGACTGAAGTTTAGGGCAAGCATATTTTTCAGTAGTTTTAAGATAAAAGGGGCCAGGTAAAAAGTATAATTTGTAGAATGTAATTCCTCACATATTGTCCTCTTAACGCACTTGAATCATAACAGCCTATTGAAAATCACATCATTACAAAAAAATTGTAAATTTTTTCAGAAAAAATGCTAGTTCAAAGGTGACTCACTAAGGTTAGTAATGCATGAAATGATGCATTAAAATTTTTTTCTCATAGGACTTTTTTATAAATCTTTTATCAAAAATAGAAAAATCATGGTATGTGAAAACAGAAAAAAACACAAAGCAATAATGTGGACATCTGTCTTAATTCCTCATAAATGATAAGTACTTATTACATTATAGCACTTAATTAATTAATTAGCAGTAGCCATTGTCCAAATAACTTCAATGAAATCATAAACTGTGAAATTAATTGTTCCAGACCCCATTTTTTGAATTAATTTTATTGAGAAACAAATAGCAATGAGACAGTTTCAAAACTGGTTAATAGGACAGTTCCAAAAATTAATACATTGCATATTGGTGTCTTCATAGTGGTTATTCATAGTACAAGATGCAGACATGATATCCTGTCCACAAACACTATTAGAACAATCTTTCTATTCATTGCATTAAGAAAATGTAGCTGTACATCTATTCTATTTTATATATACAGATACAAAATGGTCCTTCATTTATATCCCCTTTTTTATGTATTTTTGTCAGAGAAGAGTATTACATTGCCACTCAGATATTGTAGGTGTGTGAATTCAGCTAAATAATCCAATATATTCCAGTAGTCCATAATAGTAGTGGGTTATCCATAGGACTAGTAATGTCAGAAGTTGTTGACTTGAGCCTTTTCCAGCTCAGCACATTAATATAGCTTTACTTTTTATACTTCGTTTTTCTACTTTCCTTCTGGATGGTTGAGACCAAAATAAAGCAAGACCTACAGAAAAAGAAATGCAACTTTTGCAACTGACAAGGTCAGTCAAATCCCCTCAAGATTTAACCTGAAACTGTGTACTGTAGTTTGTAGATCCTTTGTCAGTGTCAGCCATGTGGATGAGCCACAGGCATTGCTTGACCAATTTGCTCTCTGTGAAAACATGAGACAATGTTTTCTCTCTAGGTGACTCTTCTTTGGCACACTCTACATGGTCGATCACTTTCCTCTGTGGCTCTATAATCTCCTTGATCAGAAAATTTGGGACATCACTGAGTTACAGCATGTTACAGTACAGGTTCACTTATGTCCTGAGTCCTCACTGACCTTGAAAGGCTAGGGCCAAAATGGTGGCTGTCCTTGCAGCCCTTCTTTTTCTCTAATTTTTGTCGAGACCCATTCTAATTGTGGTAACAACACTCTTTCTTATTGTAAAAATGGCCTGGAAAGATTGGTAATATTCAGCCTTTGAGGAGTACTTTCACACTTTATGAGGTGAGTTCAATATCTAGTAGGTAACCAAAATGATATAAGGACAATACCAATGTAGTAAAACCCACTGTGAGAGAGATTAATATAGATTAATAAAGCAAAATTAAAAAGAGAAGACAAAAACATTTGCAAAGAAGTTAAAATAAAGTTTCTGCTGAGTTTTATGACACTTGGTACAAAAATTATACTTGGAGAGGTATATAAACTCAATTGCATATAGTTGTTTTTTTTTTTTTTTTTTTTTTTTTTTTTTTTTTTTGTCTTTTTGAGGCAGGGTTTCACTATGCAGTTCAGGCTGGCCTTAAGCTCATTTTGTAGCTCAGGCTGGTCTCGAACTCACAACAATCCTCTTGCCTCAGCCTCCCAAGTGCTGGGATTACAGGCCTGTGCCACCATGCCCGGCTAATTGCATATAATTTAAATTCAACATTCCACTGCATAAAAAGGTATATGCAACTCTATGTTTATTTTAATTTTTCCTTTTCTTGATAAGCATGCTGTATTGTTAATAATACCATATTTCTACATTGAAAAAATCAGAATAAATATTTTTAAAATGTGCTACTTTTTAAAAGTTTATTTTCATATGTGTATGGTGAATATTGAGCAGGCATTTTAACAATGTAATATTTTATAACTCAAAGAAGCTTGAAAGTAAGAGCTTACCTTTCTGATAGTAAAATGTGTTTATCATTTATAAGTAAAACTTGAAGAGTTTCAATATAGCATGGAGATTTATGCTTGCACATATGGAGACCCACACGTACACACACACATACATATAGAGCAATTTCAGTTAGGTTTATACGGAAGAGTGTAATTCATACAGAATGTCCGGGACTTTCTCACTTTCTCTGAGCTTAACATGATTGGAGTTGCACTTTAGTAAATTTCTAAGAAGTTTCACCGGAATTTGATATACATCACAAAGTTTCATCCCAACTGTCTTCAGGACTAACCAGCTCATCTTTTTACTATCTGCTATGACTTAGAAGAATGCTGATGCTCTATATATGACTAACAGAAATACCACCAAGAATAGTGAAATTAGCTTACATGCAATATTGTCCATTTCTATTCCTAGTATAACAGAAAACACAGACTTGGCAGGTTATCTCAGAACATCATCCAGGTGATGATGGGCAGGCAATAGGAACACACTGCTCCCTGAGTAGCACTATATCCTACACACATTGTTGATTCAATGAATATAAAATATCAATATTTCATTCTTTAAAAATTTATTATTCTCAGCAGAAAATGAGCTTCTCTTTGCCACAATGTCAATATGAGATATATTCAATAAAGGCCCATTCCATGAATAAAAATCTTGAAGTTTAGATATACATACAATTTTTTTAAGTGGAATCAATGAAGAAGCAAATATTGAAGATAATTCAGTTTGAAGATAAAATACATGGCCCATGCATGAATAAAGTTGGCATGGTATATATTTCCTTTTCTAATGAACTCTATAATTTAATTTATCAGGAAAGAATTTGGCTCTGCCAAAGAAAACTCTTTATTTATCCTTATCACATGGTGTAGACAGAGCTTTATATTCTCATGAGCTCACTTGATTTCCTTTGCATGCAGCCAACTTTAAAAGAAGGGCGGAGATATAGATGGCAGACAGAATACAACCCCAAGCCACTACAGAGAACTGCTATTGCTTATGATACTGTTTGAAAATGAGTCTTTTAATACTATATAATTGAGAGCCCTGAGATAAATATATTTCCAAAATTTCAGGACTATCTAAACAAAGATGTATAAATGTTTCAGCAATTCTTTTTCGTGGGGGGGAGTTATTAGAATCATTTACTGAGTACTACTGCATGCCAGGTACTGCATTAACTGTTTTGTCTGCGTTATCACCTTTCAGTTTACAACCTTATCACAGACAGATCTTGGGCTCATAGAGGTCAGAGTACTTGCAAAGGGGTCTCAGAGTTAGTAAAGGGCACATCTGTACCTTAACTACACTGAAAGCAACCTCCCTAATCAACCATAACCCTGAGCGCTGGTTAAATTCAGACCAAGATTTATGTTCATTTGCATGATCTTATAGATTGTAATCTCTGCTCAATCTGAATGGCCTATGTTTGTCAACCCACTCACCCATATATATTTAGCCCACATTCTAAATTCCATTTTTTGCACTAACAACTTTTCAAGATAGTTACACTTCAATGAAAATAATACAAAAATATCCCAAGGTAGGCTTTCCATTTACATCACTATGTAGTTATGAAAAGCATGTTAAATAAGGGTATATACTAAGGATTTCTTCAGATTCAGAAAAAAAAAAAAGATATAATCCTTCTATATACACTGTCTTGCAGGGGACAACATAATATTCTTATTGTTTTATCTTGAAGAGGATAACACAGTATTCTCTGTTATTGGTCAGACCTCAGTTGCCCCCTAAAACCTCACTTGTTGAGAGTTGGCACTTTTGGAAGGTGACTAGATGGTGGGACTCTCGCATTAACAATGAAGTAATCTCCTGATAACATAGACCCAGAATGACATCATTGAGAGACAACAGAGGCTTAGATAAAGGATCTCAGTTGAAGGCAGTGGTTATGGGGCATGACTTGAAGCCCTGTCACCTCAATATTCTTGCCCCAGTACAAGCTGAAAAGCAAGGGTCCCCGTGTACCACCCATGGAAATTGTGAGCCAAAATAAACCTTTTGCCCCCCCAGGTTGTTTTTTATTATTTTGTCAAAAATGATACACATCTAAAATACTTCTTCTATATTGAAAATGCTGCAAAATGCCTTTATAAACAACGCTTAACTGTGGTATTTTAGGAAAACAAATGTCATGAAATTAATTTTAGTAACTTTATTTAATATTATTATTAGAATAACATCCAAAAATGAACCACATTTTATTATTTGAAAATGTGTTTTTTTGGTCAGGTCCTGATATAACAAATTTGCCATGAACTACTCATAACTTAATATGTTAAAGATTTTGTGGGATATGTGAAAAAATAGAAGTAAATAAAATGTTTACTTCATTATCAGGAGTTCTAAATAGGTCTATCTGAGTAGGAGAGAGAAACATGTTCAGGTCCAGCCTAAATCTGAATGGCTAAAGATGACAAAGTTACATATTTTCCAAGGAACCTTTTGGCCACCTAAAGAAAACCAAGTTAGAATCTGGATGACCATGACATACTCCTTAGTCTCTGACCTTTTTATTTATTTATTTATTTTTCTGCATTTAGGACAGGGTCTACAGAAAGACTCTGACCTTTCTTTAAAGGGAAAGATGCTATTTTGCAATAACATTGATGGTCATTGACAGAATCCCTGCTGAGATTAGAACATAATTGGAATCAGTGAGTAGTTCATCTTGACTCATCCAGAACCAAGATCTGCCCTTCGTTCTCATTTGTTTTCATTATCTGGGAAGGGAGAACGCTTGTCATTTTGTTTATACATGATAAGGCGACTGCCTAAGAATTGGATTTGCTTTTCTAAAAACACAAAGCAATCCTGCTTCTGATAACTGACATCACAGTTGCCAACCTGCACTATGGTGCAGCATTCCAGGAATCAGAATTTTTATCTTTCTATCCCTTAACCTTTTGGCTAGCAAACTATGTCTTCCAACAGGTAAGGATCATATGATGTTCAAGTACTTAGGGATATTTCTTAGAGGATGATGTACTTTAAACAGAAAGAAATCTCAGTAGGTTTGAGAAGATTAAGAAAATGGTAATATTTAAGGATAAAAAGACTTTCAGATTTGCATTTCTTTTTTTAAGAATACACAAACTTGATAGAAACAAAGAGTATTAAAAACAATACAAAAATTCACTATATAAAAGTATCAGAAATTCAACAATGGTTGCTGTATTACATGATGCTATGTTCAAATTAGTTGCTCAGGCTATCAGATATAATTTCCAAGATTCATTTATAATATAAAACTGTAACAAAAATGTTGTAAGAAATTCAAAAGAAAAAAAGAATAACAAGAACAAGCTTTAAACATTAATTGCTCCTTTCAAAAGACCAGGAGAAATGGATAATACATTTATCTAAACTATTCTGCATGTGTACCTAAGTATATCATTTTCTGTTCTGTGATTTGTCCTTTTTCTCATCCCAGTTTTTCCTCCCATTGAACAAATTCTTTCCCTTTCACACTATTTGTTACATTTCTTGATGACTCTTGATAGTGTCTGAATTTAAAGAAGTTCAGTTAAAGCTAAGGAATCAGCAGCACAGTTGGTATAAAATAAAACAAAAGTGCTTAATACAATGCCAAGTGGTGTATATTAAAATGTAAAAAACTATTATTCAATACTGAGAACCAATTGCATATAGTAAGCAAAATTAATTGAATTTTTCTTTTTAAAATTAGCAAGTCCTTCTACAAATAACTACTATAAACTAGAAATAAAATGAAACTTAGAGATCTAATGACAAATGCAAACATAAATGTTCAGTGAACAGAATATTCTTGATGTCTGCAAATAAGTCAGAAGTAAGGTTATGACTGTCCATTCATTAGAGAGACTATCTTTTACCAAGTAGGATTGATAAAGCAGAAAATGCTTAAATAATTAATCCTTAAGAATAGCTAAGGCAAGAAAGAAAGTATAGAGAGAATATACTTTCATATTTTAATATACACCCCTTGGCATTGTATTAAACGAATCCATTGTTGGCAACAAATGGATTTGAATTTGAGTTCTGCTTTATCTTATGTAAAACATGCTACTAGTTCTTCCTTTCTTCCTAGAGGTATTACAAATATTAGTTATGTGAAAATGTGTGGGATGTCTGAGATACAGATCCTTAGTAACTAGAACCTGTTGTCATTATTGAGAAAGAATTTGATCATTTAGAGTCACATCTATGCCTGTTCATTAATCCAAAGTCTGTTCTGAAAAAACAACCACGTTTGAGGGCCAAACAAAAGAGATGACAAACCAGAGTGAAAACTGATTATCAAATCTAAATCCTAAAGTACTTCTATGAATGAATTGTTATTATTTAGAGAGAAATAGTACAGAAAGGACAGGAAAGAACTTGGTTAAGGTCATATTTAATGTTTGCAAAGAATGTAAAACAGATGTTATATCATCTTAATAACAATTGTTCTTCAGTATATGTTTATATAATGTTATGATTTTATTTGTCCAATTAAAACATACTTTTGAGAAAAGATCTTATGTAAGTGTCCTACTGAAGCCCAACATACAATGTAGCACAAGCAGTGGCTTAGATGACAGACATGTACTGCAGATATTGGGCCTAAATGTCAGAAATCAAGGTGTCAATTGCTTTGGTTCTTCTTCAATCTTGTGAAGAGAAATTTGTTACATACATTCCTCCAGATATTGATGCACTCTTCCAGTCCTTCACTTTCCTTGGCTTTTATATGTGTCCGAATTTCTGCCCTTATTTTGTTCCATATTATGTTTGCTAAGTTCCACCTTGGTTCTCTGTATACTAGTTATATTGATATAGAGCCCACTTTGTTTTCAAGTTAGAGCACATTTATATGTGTCAGAATTACAATTTCAGCATACAATTTTGAGAGCATAATTTAATATATGATAGGCTCTTAGAATTGAGGAGAGCATGTTTTAGATCTGCTCTCTTTATTCTCTATAATTGGTATTAGTGAACCTTGTATTTATAGCCAGACTGAAAAATATTTGTAAATGCTGGGAGTGGTGCCACATATCTGTAATTCCAGAAATCTTGGAAGCTCAAGGCAGGAAAGATCAGAATTTTGAGCCCAACCAAGCAACACAGGAAAATAACAAGACCCTGCTTCAAAATTTATAATAATAATAATTAATAATAATAATAATAAATAGTTGTTGGGCATGTAATTTAATGTGAGTGCACTGGGTTTGGATAACACACTATTATGGACAACTGGACTATATTGGATTATTTTGCTGAATTCATGCATCTACATATTTAAATGGCAATGAAATACCCATCTCTAGCAAAACTAAACAATAAAAGGGGATTCAAATGAAGGACCATTTTGTATCTGCATATACAAAATAGTTAGGATACAGCTACTTTCTCTTAATTCATTGAGGTGAATGATTTGTACTAATAGTATTTGGACAAGATGCCATATTTAATGTATTAATTATTGAAACTGTCATATTCATTGGTTTTGAAACTGTCTCATTGCTGTTTTTCAATAAACCATAATAAACAAATAAATATCTGGTAATACACACACACACAGAGAAAAAAGAATGAAAAGAAATTACACATTTAATAATATATTTCATTTATTCTCTTGTTCCCAAAATGTTATGATTACAATCTCTAAGTACATTACTAATTGACTTGTGAATTTTTTTTTCATTCTTAAGTTTGTGGAACTGTTTTGCCTCCACAGTTTGCTTCTCATGTGGCACATCTTGATCCAAGCTTGCCCTGCTTCCAGTACATCAGCCACGTATGCCTGACGGCTGCACACAGCTACTCTAGACCAGCAGTTGTTTATTTGCTTGATCTTTCATCTTTAGTACTGCACTCATCCTGTGAAACAGGGATTCTAAGGCAGTATATTTGCATTAGCATTTATCACTCCACCAGGTAACCATGAAGTAGATAAAACTGAGTTTCTCTTACTGTTCTCATCAATTTTTTTTGTTTTTATTTATACAAGGTAAATTACCTCAAACCAGTGAAGCGAGATGGAATATCTATCATTTACATTCTAAAATCTCTCAGGTCCATTATGAAATTGGATTTATTGTTACAATAGCCACTGTGCATCTTGATAAATTGCTTTGATCCAAAAGTCAAAAAATAATGAAAGTAAAATGAATGCATCATTATGTATATTTATAATGTACACTTAATTAGTGATAAAAAGCAAGAGGACAAGAGAGGTGACAAGAACAGTCTGCCATATAGGTCAGGAAGCTCTCCGCTATCTGTGTAAGCAGCACATGTGCATGGGGCATGTGACTGTCATGTGTGAAGAACTGCCTCAGCTGTGACAACTGGAGTAATTTGTGTGTGTGTGTGTGTGTGTGTGTGTGTGTGTGTGTGCATGTATTCTAGACTTCTATCAGTATTCTCATTGTAGTTCACATCAGACGAGATTTCCAATGATAACTGGTATGGTTAGTGTCTAGATGTTGCCCAAATCCTCATTCAGTCATGAGGTGCACTTCTGGCAGTTGTGATCATTTCATTACCCAATGCTGGGATTACCGGTCTGTGTGGGTACACTCGGCCTGGTGCAGATCGTCTGGATGCAGTGTAAGGAAGGGGGGAAGCTTGTCTTCTGCCTCTGCTGCTGTTGTTGCTGTTTCTCTCTTTTGCTCTTCCTCGATGTACTGCTGCTCTCTGCCATGTGCCACTCTGCCTTGAAGCCAACCAAGGATGGACTGAAACATCCACCAACTGTGAGCTAAATGAACTTTTCTTTCCTTAATTTTGGGTGTCTGGTATTTTGTCCCAGCAATAACAGAAAAGTAACTGAGACTGTATATTTTTGACTTGCAAGCAAGCACACAGCTGATGTGAAAATATTGATTTTTTTTCTAAGCATGTAGTACACATGAAGCATTCAATACTTTATTTTAATAGTTTATGTTTTTGCTAACCTCATACTGTGTAATATAATAAGGACCTCATGAGCAAACAGTGAGAAAGCAAGATGCCAAGTGCATACTACACAAAGTCCAGGAAACCAAAATTACATTCGTTATCTGTGAAAGAAATACGGACACACGAACCACGCTGCAGTCAGGTGTGGTGTCTGCTCTGAGTGTAATAATTGAGGAGAAGATCATTTTTGTAATTGAGATCTAGTTCACATAATAATCTATTGTGTTGTCTTGTTTTAAAGCTTTGTATACCCCAAAGCACTGGAAGTTGATTTTTTTTTGCTTTTTTTTTTTTATAAACAATCAGTATGAAAATTTCAATATTTTAAAAATGTATTTTTGCTAGGGCCAGCCAGATAGCTTAGCAAGCTAAAGCACTTGCTTAGGCAGACGCAGTAACCAGGGTTCGATCCCAGTGTGCCCTGCCAGCCCCAGCCCCGCGGCATGCTATGATGGCTGCACGCAAGGGTAATATATAAAAATCATGTATAAACATGTGTGTAAGTAGACCTCCTCTTCTTAATAGTTTACTCTTACATTCAAAAATGCTAAGAATTTTTATAAATTAACCATAATAATATATTCATTTTCTTATAAACTGGGAAAAGTTAAAACTTTTCATTTGACTGCAAAAAGTAAGCTTATATAATTCTTTTTAGAAAAAAATCAGTAATACAATTATATTGTATCAAATAGTAAATCATTGGTTTCTGTGGAGGCCCATTGAAGCAGCTCTCCTTGAAAGAAGAGTGACTATATCCATTTTGACTGAGTCTGATCCTATTTCCTCATATTGCTATGTACAGAGCTGGCTAGGACTTCTGTTTATCCTTCAATTGGCCTTAAGCAATGTGTATTGTCTAGCTGAGGTGTTGGTGATAGTCTCTGAAGGTGGCATGCGTGTTTCCGTGGTAAGCCTGCTGCTTCTTAATGTGAACCGGGTGGAGACAGGACATAGAGCTAATGCGCGTTGCCAGCTGGGATCAAGCCTCAAGATAGAGGCTATGACTTCCTGGGGCTTGAAAGACTACATCAAAGCTGAAGCCCTAGACTTCCCAATACATTAAATACTATATAATGCAGATTACTCTCTCTACATATGGCAGAGGTAAATGTAGGCCACCCACCTAGCTCAGCTCACAGTAGTCACCTACTTCCCACAATTCTCAGTCAACCCTCCTCAAGCCACTGCCCCACTGAATAAACACTGGGTGAGGCCCTGGGTCTCTCTCTTGGTTCTGGAATGTTATGGTAGGACTTAGAACTCCTCGACTCCCAATGATTAAAAATATAACTTAGTGTCCTCATTTTTGTCATGGGTTGCATGGAAAGTGGTAGATTGGAATCACCTTGATGGGATTCCAATAATGTAACTTTGGGATTACAAAGTATTTCCTCAGTGCAAATAAAATTTGAGTATTTCCTCAGTGCAAATAAAATTTTCAGTGTTTGAAATCTACCCTGAATATTGGTTTCTTAGACTGAGATGAGGACCAGGAAGTGTCTCCTACAGGTTTCAACAGCTTTTCTAATAAGAATATTGTTATTTATTTTTCACACGTTATGGTTGCTTATTTTAAGGTCACACCACAGTTTGTAAGCATATGATACCTTCACTTGCTTCATAAACTATACAGGTTTCACTTTTTGTTTTGAATACCATAATTTCAGGATCATACACATTTTAGGCAAATACTGTACTACTGAGCTGTACACCCAGCCCCTGATACCTTTCATTGATAGGATCCTGTGCCCACATAAAATTCCATGTGGAGTAGGATCACATGTAACAGGGATTACAATATGAATGAGTTTTAAGCCATTATTCTGCCTACCTGTGTAACTTGGTTGTGCATTTGAGTCTTAGCTGGGCATATATGCAAAATTAATTTTTAAAAGTATTTGTACAATATAAAAAGTAATATATTTTATTCATTCATTAGCATGTAGTAAATGTCCATGAGATAAGGATAACATGTAGGGCCTTTTTCAAGTTTTACAATTCTAGATTTTCTGAATATTTCAAACTGTACATATAACAATGAAAAGAATATATAGTATGTAAGTATATCTTAATTTCTTATGATGTAAAAAAGACAAGTCCTGGTCTTGTACATGTGTGATAGCTCTGTTTCTTTACATTAGCATTTAGAGTTAATTTGTGCTTCTTATATCAGAAGGCTTAATAGCATTTTAATTAAAACTATTCAGATCATAAACTGTAGTCATTAGTTACTACTAAAATGTATGTGCGTGGCATAGCAATTGCCCTCTATTCTTTTTTCCTGCATTCCACTTTGTGTTAAGAGAAAAATCCATCAATATCTGTATACATGTTTAATGCTTGCCATCTTTATGCCTCTCTGTAGTGAGTGCAGATTTTTTTGTTCTATTAAACAAGTCATAAGTTTTGTTAATAATTACCCTTCCTGTTATCAAGTTCCTTAGAAATCTATAGGAAATAATGATGAATGAAATTGACAAGAGGTACACTGTTAATGAATATTTACTGTTACAACCATAACACATATTTCTTGAATATTATTTGATAAATTATCAGATAAGGTATTCTGCAGAATCTGATCTGCAGACAGGCATCCTCAAAACACACATGAATAACCTGCCAAACTGTGCTGCCTCTCTTTTTTTACCTGTATGAATTGGAAAAGCTTCATCAGTTTCATGCATAAATTAGGAATAATAATACTTCATAGCTCAGTATTTTTAGAAATAAATAAATTGTTAAACAAGTAAGTTAGTGGAGTTTCTGAGCATCCCATAGAAACTTTCTTATATTGCATCTTGTTTATTAATTATAGTGGTAGTTATTCAGACAGAGTACTATGTCACTGAGTGAAAAAGTCAAAAAGAAATAGAAATTCTATAGTTTTATCTTAAAATAAATTCAGATTCCTTCTAATTTCATAACTTGTACAAATAGAACACTTTGAGAACTCTTACCATTTGATTGTGTCTGATATTATAATTATTTCTATTGGTAATAGTGAGAATAGTAGTTGTTAATGAAGATAAAGTAATATTGGCATAAATTGTCAAAGAAAGTACAAAAATTAAAAAGTAAGTCACTTTATCCAAGAAGTTTCCATACTTTTTTGATAATTATTTGATGTTTAATGTGATTAAAACAATTTTATATTAACAAGTAATAGATTATTTTCACAAATCTGGTCCTGTACAATTTCTACAAAGTAAAATATAATTATGATAAAAATTTTTCAGTGTTTGAAATCTACCCTAAATAACAGTGAGAAAAAAGTAGTAGGATCTGTATCTTTATCTGTGAAAAATATCTACATAAATTTTAAAATTTGTAATTTAAAAATAATGGAAAATCATAGAAGCATTCATAAAATTAGAAACACAGTACTGATTTAAAAACTTTGAAATGAGGTTCAAAATCTGCCAAAGTTCTGGTGCATTCTGTTATTTTAGTGCTTGGGGAAACCAACACAGGAAGTAATGAGTTTAAACCCAAGTTGGTCAATATTACCACTTAGAACTTGTCTCAAAATTAAAAGGAAAAAAGTGGTTGGGGGTGTATGTCCATGTATAATCCTTAATTCAGGTTGCAGGACACACACACACACACATACACACACACACACACACACACACACACACACAGCAATCAAATTAGTACCAAATAGCCACATCTGGTTCAATGATGCAGTATAGGAACTTTAATGCATACTGACTAATTAAAGCCTACTGCAAAATGTTGAGTATTTCCTCAGTGCAAATAGACAGAAATCAATAAAGGCTGAACTTATTTTTATTTTTTTGCTTATTTTATTTTTAAAGAATATAAATAGGGATATAAAAATAGCATTAGAAATGACAAAAGATTTCACTAGATGAAGTAAAAAGATTTCAACAACAGTTGCTGTGTTGCATGATTCAGTCTTCACATGAGTTATCCATATTACCAGATATAAACACGTAAGATGTGATTAAAACAAATAAACAAGGAAACAATAACAAAGAAGTTATAAGAAATTCAAATGAGGAAAAAAAACTCAGAGTAAAAAATTTGAGCATTCACTCCTTCCAAAAGACCAGAAAGAAATAATTATCCAAGTTATTGCACATATATACCCAAATATATCGTTTCCCCTTACATTTGTTCTTCTCATCCCAGTTTTTCCTTCTCATTGAACAATTTCTTTCCCTTTCACAGCATCTGTTGTATCTTTTAGATTTTCATTACTCTTTGTTTTTTATGTATTTAGTACAGTGTCTATAGATTCTCACTACACAGTTTAGACTCAGGACCTTTAGTCTGCTGAGCTATCTGGCTGGCCTTCATTATTCTTTCAAGTTCTCACACTAGTGAGATGATATGATGTTTGCACATGTGGATCTGATTTATTTCACTTACCAATAGCTGCATCCATTTATGCACAAAAGCCTCAAATTTATCTTTTTTATAGCTGTAAATACCCTAGTGTGTAAAAATACCATATCTTTTTAATCCATTCCTCAGGTGAATGACATTGGCTTTGTTTCCAAGATTTAATTATGACAAATTATACTGTCCTAAATATTGGCACACATGTATCGCTGTGGTCTGATGATTTCAGTTCTTTTGGAAAAATACCCAGGAGGGGAATAGCTGGCTTGGACGTCAATAGCTGACTTGAATGAGACCTCTACTTCTAGCTTTTGAGGAATCTCCCTACTGATTTCCATAGTGGTTGTACCAGTATAAAGGCAGTACACATTAACAAGAGAGCCTAATATAATCCCGATTTGACTAAAATTAAAGAATTCAATATTTCAGTCTAGTGGAGCGTCAAAGACATCAGCACCAATACTGTCTATTTGTGTTCAACACAAAACAAGGTATTTGTCACAAATCCAAATAAAACTATCTTAAAATAAATAAAATATTTATGAATGCATTTTGAGATATTAAATAAACATGCTTTAACAGTTATTATTAATAATCCCAGAAAGCCTTGGTGAGGAAAAGTCACAAAATTAATTCAAAAAATTTTGCAAGAAGAAAAGCCCACACACCCTCAAAAATATTTTGGAAGAAGCACAGTAGTCAAAAGAGAGGTATTCCTTCTAGATAAAAACACACGTTACAGATCCATCAGGAGCGAGACGTGGTGCTAGGCTATGTGCAGGCAAAGAAGCAGTGGAACAGGCTAGAGGCCTGCGGGTAACAACAGCAGTGAGCAGAACCAGTCAGTTATGGAGAAAGGCTTACTTGCTGGAGGTGAAACGATTAGCTTGTTGCTTGTAGATTAATACATTAAATCATAAGATAACCTCACTGTCCGGAAGTGATGTTGCATGCCCATGTGCGGTGCTCAGGGAGACTCAGCAGGGCGCTCTGGGAGTTGTGATCCCAGCCTGCACATTTCCATGACTCAACAAAATACTGTCTGTTATGGATTGTCTCTAGATGTTCCCCAAAGCCTCATGAAATTTTATTTTATTTTTTCAATTATTATTATTATTATTATTATTTTTTTTTTTTTTTTTTTTTTGGTGGTACCAAGGATTGACTCAGGATCTTGCACTCGTCATGCAAGCAGTAATTCCTCTGAGCTATCTCCCTGGCACGAGCCTCATGAAACTTTACATGAAGCTTTTTCAGAAATGGGTGAATTTAGGCTTTCTGTTTGGTTCATGGTGCATTGCTGGAAATAAAGGTTAGGTGACTGCCAGATCAGTCCACTGATTCTATCAGCACCTCCTTAATCCTAGCAGAGTGGAGAAAATGTGAGGGATGCAAGAGGCTTGTCTCCCCTTTCTTCGCTTGTTTTTGCCTGTCTTCTGTCACTATGAATGCTTGCCCATCTGGGATGCCCTCTGCCACCCCACCGAGCATTGGAGCCAGCCTGTGATGGAGGGAAACATCCCCAAACTGTGAGCTAAACAAACCTTTCCCCTTTTAACTTTGGATGTTTGCTGTTTTGTCTCAGCACCAAGAGAAAAGAAGCTAAGACTCTCTGAAATATATTTTTATTGGTAATTGCAGTTTATAATGATGTTGTTTTTAATTCTTTTTATTATCCCCTGTCTGATTTTTAAATTAAACTTATTGGTACATTGTGGTATACACAGCGATCCCATTCATCATAGGGAATTTTACCTGCACATGATTTGCCTTGATTTCCCCCTTCAAACCCCACCTCCTGCTCTCTTTTTAGTTGCTTTCCCAAATGAGAAAGATCTATCTCCCTACTTTCTATTTTATACCTTTTATTATGTTCTTTATTCATATATGAAATTCTTGTATAAGAGAAACTATGTGATATGTAAGTTTGTGTGCCTGGTTTATTTCACTTAAGTTATGATCTCAAAGTGCATCCATTTTTCCTCAAGTGGTTCAAGTTTATCTTTTATGGCAGAGTAGTAAACCATTGTATTTAAATGCCACATTTTCTTTACCCATTCATCTGATGATTATAAGCTCTTTCCAAGATTTAGCTATTAAGAGTTTTGCTGCGGTAAACACTCATCCGCGAGAATAGCTGTATGATTCAGCGATATGCTATCTTTTGACACTGTGAGGAAGAAGCATAAAAGGAAGTAAGCCAATTTCTTTGAAAAAAAATTGATTATAGACATCGCAGGAATATACCCCAGTGGAAGGTCCTAATGCCCTGTGTCCAGTCTCCAGCGTTGAGGGGAAAGTCCAAACACAAAGAAAAATGAAATTGTCTTCATTTATAAAATATGTATGAAAACAGACACAGAATTTTGAATTATATGTAAAAATAATATATACATGGTATTAAAACAGGGAATGATGTTTCCAGTGATTTTTTTTTTTTTTTTTTTTTTTTTTTTTTTTTTTTGATGGGCTCAGCCTGGCCAGAAGGTGGGGCTGGAGCAGCTTATGGCATCTTCTGCACCTACCTAAGTTTGGATTTTCCCATTTGAAAAGCAAACATGACAACAACCAAAGAAAACTACTTTGGTTTTAACTATATGTTGCAAATATTTCAATTGTACGAAGGATTCTTTTTCTTTCTTTCTTTCTTTCTTTCTTTCTTTCTTTCTTTCTTTCTTTCTTTCTTTCTTTCTTTCTTTCTTTTTCTTTTTTTGGTTCTGACAATCAAACTCAGGGCCTTGTGTTTGCCAGGAAAGTGCTGTGCCACTGGGCTATATCCCTGCTCTTTTAGGAAGGATTCTACAAGAATATGTAAGTAACAGAGAAATTTGGAGAAAATGGGTGCAAAATAAATCATGACACAGGATTAAACCGTACATATTTTAAAATTTATATGATTGAAATAGCTGATAAACATGTAGTAAATACTCAAGCTGATTAACAACTAGAGAAATATTTATTAATACAATAGTTAAATATGCATTTATATCCATCTTAAAATCAAGAAGGCCAGTTTAATGACAAAAATTGGTAATAGATTATGCAGAACATGAACTTCTCATTCAAGGTATGTAAAAAACCTCACATATTCTGCAAATATGGATTGTCACTATGAATCACATCTAGGGAGCACCATAATTTATTCAACAATTCTACTTCTCATAAATGTTACAGAAAAATTTGAAAAGCTACAAACACACACGGAAGACATTTGCTTCAGTATTGATTAACATAGCAAATTCTGAAATACCTTCAAAGATTTTCAGTTGAAAAATAAACAAAATGTAGCATAAAATAATGACATAAAGCATTAAAAATAGTGACACATTTACATATATTCTAAGTAGAAGGCGAAAGTAGACTATTCAGTAAACATCAATAAGAAGGAATACCCAGCAAGCCAGAAGGTTAGCTCTGTTGTTTAAGCACCAGCTGGAACAAACCCAGTCAGGCACAGGGGACCATGGTTCAATCCCCAGCTCCCAATGCCTTATCAGACCTGCCCAAAAGGCAGCCTGCACCAGCCAAAAAAATAAAGATTATCATTCATCAAAACAACTTTTCAGGCCTGCTGTGCCCCCAGAGCTCCCTGATACTGCAATTTAGACTGGGCTCTGTGGCACACACCTGGAATCCCAGCACTTGGAGGCTGTAAGCAGGAGGCTCACTACGAGATGGATCTGTGCAGTGAGACCCTGTAGACCCTGTCCTAAATACAGAAAAAAAAGTTCATTAAAAAAAAGAAGGAATACTCATTGCTGAAAAATAACAGCAACAACAAAATAGAAATAAAGCCATGTTGCTTTATCATGTATATGAGGTTTAGTTGAAAATATGGGGTTTCCTTATAATAATCCAAATGAACATAAAATGTGATCCAATAAAAGAAAATAAAACAGAAAATGTGCATTGTAAATTGGCATTTTGAAGTAATAGAGGGTTATGTGACTGATTTAAATACAAAATCCGGTTTGAGGAGATAGGTCATTGCAAGGCCCTGAGATGAGTCCCAGGTTTCACAGGCCAGGATGGCCACCAAAACCTAGCATGGAAACACACGCTTATAATCTCGGTGATAGAGAGGCTGAGACAGTGGAATGACTATAAGTCTGAGCTGTGCAGCAAGATGCTGTAGCAATTAAAAAGATTTTTAAAAATGCAAAAACAAATTGGATACTGTATACTTGTATTCAATTCATGTCCTATGAAAAACCCTAGTTCTAGTTAAGCATTTACTTGGGTATACTTAGGGAAACTATTAATTTAACACACAAAATTGAGGTGTGGTTCAATTCTAATGACTAATGTCTGGTGACTTTGATCTAAGTATTATTTTCTAAAAATTTCAAATCCTTCCAATATCTGTAAAGGAGAAGAAATTCTATACTTAACTGATGGCTCAAGTTTCTACTTCATGTTTCGTGTATGAAATTTACCAGAAAATGCTGAATTTTCAGAGATCTACCTATAATATGAAATGTACAGGAATATACAAGAATAGTCTGTCCCTAATGGAAACTTTTAGCTAAATAAGTTATCTGTTTGCATCAATAGCATTTAGTCATGTGGATCTTTACCTTCTATTGCTAAAGTAAAGAAAAGTTTAAGAAGAGAAATTCAAAAGAAATATGGTGACCCAAAAAGCATGACATATATGGCGCTTTATTCACTTGATAGCTTCAAGATGCGTTTGCTTTGCTCTTAAAAATGCCTTGTGTCTTGCCAGTCTTCAGATTTTTGGAAAGCATATGCTTTATAGAGAATAAATTATTTTTAAGTGCATATAATCTTTTCTCTGTATGAGTTAATAGATATAGATGAGGTATAGTTCTGTATAGTTTTTCACAGAAATGAATTTATTTTCCTAAGAATAATAAATGGAATAATAGAATATTCCATATGCAAGCAATGACAACATGAAGGGGCATTGTTTTACAGAAGAAAAAAAATAATGTGAGAGTTTTTCCAGAAAGCTAAACTTGAGTAATGAAGCACTTTGTAAATTTAAAAATCAATTATTCTCCTCTAGTAAGCGAGTGTTCTATCCCAAAGTAGAGCAGCAAAGTGTATATGAGACAGTTAACTCCTTGTACTGACTCTTTTTTCTCCTCTGTCCAAATTTTGAATGAGAACCAATAGGTAGTAATTGAAATAGTTAATATTTGATGTTAGCACTGGTACTACATGAATAAGAAAACCACTCTAAATTCAATGTTGAAAGTTGCATGAGATAAGTCATCTATGTTTTAATTTAACTTATTTGCTTACCTCTGCTTTAATTTACATAAAACCCCAAATTAAATGTTGTATTTATGGATTTTCTTAAAGTGTCAGCAAGACTTTTTATTAATATGTTACTAAACTATAGTATCAAAACCTTAAAAGCACAAATTAGGGACATACATACCACAAAATAGGTACAGTGAATGGCTATTTACTCAATGTATATGAATTCCTGAACAGAAAGACCACTGTTGACAATTTTGTACCTCAACATTTAAAAATTTTGATACATAATTGCTTATAGAATGGAAAAACACTGGCACACAATTATCCCTCATTTAGAAGAGATCAGCTCAAAGCAAACAGTAAATGCAATTACCTCTCGTGCTCAGCCATGGATGGCGCTCTGGATCTCCATCCTGGATCCACATCAAGTTGACAATAATTATTATTCTAAAGCGAATTCTGAGAGCAGCAACTTGGCTCTGGCAGGCTGTGAGGTAGCCAAAAACGAAAGCAAAACTTCCATCTCTGGCACTCATTCTGGCTTTCAGAAATATGAGAAAAAGTGTGAAAAGAGCTTTTCTAAAAACTGTTGAATGTATTCTTCGAGATGACAACCAATGAATTGTAAACCTAACGCATCAATGACAAAAAATGAGGTCAGTGTTCTCTATCTCATTTTCTGTAAGTATGAGGAACACATAGGAAATTCAGAAAACCTTTTTGCAAGAGTTTGGTCTGTGATTTCACGTGGGTGACCGCAGAACTGAACTCTGAGTTAATGAAGCAGTTTACTTTGGAGCTGATATCAGGAAAACTCAGAAGGGGATTATGAAAGTGTGTCAGATTTCTAGTTACCATAATGAATTTCTTTTCTTTGTGTGAGATTGAACTCAGGATCCTTCACTTGCCAGGCAAACGTTAATTCTACTGAGCTATCTCCCCAGCCCCTGGTAATGAATTTCTTAAAACTCTGCTTAAAAGAAATTTATTTTCTTCCCAGTCCTAAATCCAGAAGCCTGCAGACAAGGTGGTCTCGAAACCACTCTGGGTTTAAAAGATCGAGAAGAAAATTTGTCCTTGATCTTTCAAGTTCTGGTGTCTGCTGACATTCCTTAGTTTATGTTCCATAATCTCAATCTCTTTCTTTTTCATGGCTTCTTCTCTCCTTTTTGCCCTTCTCAGGCACTGGAAGAACAAGTCATTGGATTTAGAGCCTATGCTAATGGAATATGACCCCAGATCTAGATACATATCTCACCCTCTGTAAGAACATTATAATTTGAATTTCTAAGGCTACACATTGTAGGTAGACACTATTCAATAACTAGTGTGCTATTAAGTGAGTTTCCATTGGAAATAACTGGAGATCATTCCCATGACAAATTCTAGGAACCTGTGGAGAACTGAAAGCCTCATTCCACAAAAGCAAGGGAAGACTGAGACCTATGATTAGTTGACTGAGGCTGTGTAATCTGAGAACGATGAGACAGATCCTGATGATTATGTTCAATATACAGTGAGTTCCACAGACCAAAGAGAATTTATGCTAATGACTACAGACATGGGCAGGCAAAATTTTTCTGGGTACCGTGATGATAAGTGTTCAACTTGTACAATAACTGGGAGCCAATAGCTTCTGCTATGCAGCCTGTTGTTTAAACAAATATGAGGTCCATCCTTCTCAACTTTTGTTTCTTTCCAGGGGCAATGTTTAAGAAATTTGGTAAACAAATTAAGCAAGTAATGAAGAAAAATTTGACACAGAAATGTCAAAAGAAGTCATTCTCTATTGTGATTGTTTGTAAAAACCTATAGGAAAAAGTGGATGACAAAGAAATAAAACCTTTACTTACTGATGGCCTTGGCTTTCTGCATAGAATATCAGAGCTGTTTGAATTAGATTGAAGAGTTACAGTAGAAGGAAATGTTCCCTTCGTTGAGTCCTTCATAAACCAAGAATTGGTGTAACACTAAATTTTCTGATGGAGAGAAAAATTTTAAAAATCCTGCTTATGGATCAGTCCAGAAATCAAAGCCATAATTTGTATTGTTCTTTAATAAATGACAGAAAACTACTGTATTCCTAGAAGAAAAATATATAGTGTGGAAGGGAAACATGTCTGTGGAGATGTGAGTTACTGTGACTCAAAAAATCCTTTGTTTGTAATCACTGATAAAAGTAATCTGAAATTGTCTTACTTGATACAACGCAATTTTCAGCTGCCATCCAACTTTAAACAATAAGTGCAATAATAATTTTTAGTAATCAACTTTTAATTGACAAAACAATTTGTTTGCCACGTTTTCCTTTTTCTAGAAAAAAGGGTTGCAAATTCTAAATGTCCATTGAAGAAATATCACAATCTATTTTAGAGTAGTTCTAACACTGTCAGTTCAAATATCTTGGACAAAAAGCAAAACACATTGCCAATAAGCAAAATGAGTTACATGAACAACTGTGGTAGATTTGAAAATAGAATCAATTCCAGTTTTCCATTCAGTCAATTTATATTAGGTTGTGTGCGTGCAGCAAGTGATGGGTTTAACTAAAACAATGTAAGATGAGTTATCCCTACAAGATAATTCTCAGAATATACTTTAAATAATCAGGCAAAAGTTTCCTTTAATGGTCAATTTTATGTGTCAGCTTGACTGGCCCACAAGATGTGTAGGAAGTTGGTCCTGGATTAGTTCTTTTTCTAAGAAGGTATTTCAAGATGAGAGAGAAATTCTGAGTCATAGACTGAGGGAACCAACTTTTCTTTCTACTGCGGTTGGAAAATTAGTTAAGATTTTTGACAGAAACAAAACTGCTCTGTCTAAGGGAGTAAGAGGGCCATATGACGGAATTTAGGGCTACATCATTTCCTTCTTGACTTCTTGAAAACAATCTTGGTCAGAGTCCTGAACTTGTCAGATATGTTCTGGAACTTCAGATTTAGGGCTTTTCCTCTTAGGAATTTAAACTTTCTGGGAATACACCATTAGACGTTCTGTGTCTTCACATTACTCACTGCTGGTATTTCAATTTCTCAGCCTCCATAGTCAAATGGATTGAACAGAGCCCTAGAAGGTAATTTACCTGAGAGTTGTGAAGCTTTCTTAACAAATACCATAGAGAGGGGAAGAGGTTTTGAAACTTCACAAAATATCCGAACTTGATTTCTGAAGCTAGGTAAAATGGTAGACATTAATTTGAATAGCTTTTTGCTGGAAACATGGTAATAATGACTATTTTAGTAAGAAGTTAATGAAAACTTTAGAAAAAATGTCCTACCATTTTACCTGGCTTCAGAAATCAAGTTGGGATATGTGGTAAAGTTTTAAAACGTCTTCCCCTCTCTAGGGTATTTTTAAAAAGAAAACTCTAGAAAAAGTACAGTCATTGCAACAAAGTGGGCAAAGACTTGGCTGAACTGTGGACTAGTGTTTTGTGGAAGGTGGAATCTGAGAACCATGAAATGAGATGCTCAGTTAATGAGGCAGCTGAACAAAATGTTGGAGAGAGAGTCTTCATGCTTATAGCACAGTGAGGAAGGAGAAGACGAAGAAGGAATCATTAAGCAAAATGGAATCAGAGCATGAAGATTCTGATAATTCTCAGCCTGTCCATATTGTATAACTCAAGATAGTTTGTTCTGCCAAGAACTTTGAAGGTATTACTCAGCCACATTTTGATATAGTTTAGTGAAAACTATGAGGAAGAGAGAAGGGGTTACTTGAGCAAAATCACTTCCAGCTGGGGCCAAAGAAAAAGGAGAAAAAGGGAATTACAAGGAAAAGTTGCTGGTGTGTATCATTTTTCAAGAAAATAGATGAGTAATTCCAAAGACAACTCTGTGATCATCAGGGTTTCTACCATCACAGAAGGTACAGGGACAAAGCTACTTCCTACCATTTTCAGAGACTGGGGCTTTTACAGATATCTAAGGGAAGAGTGCTTGACCAGCAGAGAGTGAGAGACCTTCACTCTTGTGAAAGATGAGACCATCATTTTAAATCTAAGGAGTTTTTTGAACATTAGGAGATAATGTCATCCCTTGCATTTTTTCCTTTGAGTTAGAAATATTCATGAATAACATCCTATTTGGAAAGCCACATTTTTTCTGGTTTCACAGGTTAACAGCTATAATTTCACAAGATGAATTGCACACTGATTTTCATCCATTTACCTTGGAGTTCAGTGCTATTCCTTTGAGTCTTTGATACTGAAAGAGCTCAGAGATCTGTGGTCTCTGAGATAGATTGAATGTATCTGAGTATATATATTCAACCTGGGGAAAATAGTGTGAACTGAATGCTTGTGTTGCCCCAAATTCCTCTTTACTCTCTAAACCTGAGTGTGACTATATTTGTTGATATTGCTTTGAGGAAGTACCTAGTGTTAAATGAAGTGATTTAACCCTAATCAATTCAATCAGATATGGAAGTCTTTTTTTTTTTTAAATTTATTTTTTATTTTATTGAAGTACAAATATCAATCAGACAGTTTCAAGACACTTTAACAAGACAGATTCGATAAATTAATACATTGCAAACTGTTTTCATACTGTTTTGGTATTGTACAAGGTGGATACATGATATTATACTTACAGGCATTATTACGGCAGATGTCTCTTATCAGTAAATTAAGAGTGTAGCTGCTTACTTATCTTATTTTTTATACCTGAATTATATCAAAAATTCAATAATTATTTTCCTAGTGGATGACCATAGTACTAGAAGCAGACATAATATCCTGTCCAACCACCATTATTGAAGATCTTGCCTCTCATAGAATTATGTAGAAGCACAGCATTATCTATCCCAACTGTACTGTCTATACACACACATCATGATTTTTTTATTTCTATACCCCTTCCTTTGTCTATGCCTTCAAAGGTGGGCACTCCATAGTCATCCAACTAACTTAGGTGCTTGAACTCGACACCACAGTCCAACACAGTCCAGCATTCCACAACAATAGTGAGTTATTCAAAGAAGTTGTCGACTGTAGCCATTTACAGCTCAGCTTAATATTATGGCCCCGCGATGTATACTTCATGTTTATACTTTTCTGCTGGATGGTTAAGACCTAGATAGAGCAAGAGTTATATACCAACACACGTACTTTATGTTTCTTATGTGGTCAGTGAAGTCCCCTCAGGGTTTACCTTGAAGTCCTGTACATTATTCTGAAGATCCTTTGTCTATGTCATCCATGTAGATGAGACACGGCCAATGTTTGACCAATCTGTGAGAGCCTGAAAGTTTTCTCTCCATGTGACTCTCCCCAGGCAAACTATAGAACTTCAGTCTCTTTCCTCTGTGGCTCCATAATCTCCTTGTTCAGAAAATTTGGAGCTCAACTGAGTTTCATGATGTTGCAGCACAGGTTCTCCTATGTTCTGAGTCTTCGCTGACCTTGAAAGGCTGGTGCCAAAATGTTGGCTGGCCTTGTGGCTCTTCTATTTCTCCTACTCTGTTTTGTGAACTTAGGTTGTTAACCATCCAGAAGAAAAGCTGATTAATATCCTGCAACATATGCCATTCACTTTGCCTTATGTGACTCAATTGATTTTAGTTGTTGTTGTACGTTTCCTTTTATATTTCTGCTTTTTATAGAAGATATAATTCCCACACTCCACAAACTCTTCAATGAAGTTGAAAAGGAAAAAAGTCCTCCTGAAATCATTTCTGGAGGCAAGTGTAATACTCATTCCAAAACCAGGGAAAGACACAACCAAAAAGGAGAACTACAGGCCAATTTCCCTCATGAACATAGATGCAAAAATACTCAACAAAATCCTGGCAAATAGAATACAGCAAATCATCAAGAAGATCATACACCATGACCAGGTAGGATTCATCCCAGGGTTGCAAGGATGGTTCAATATTCAAAAAATCTATAAATGTAATACACTATATTAATAGACTGAAATCTAAAAACCACATGATCATCTCAATTGATGCAGAGAAAGCCTTTGACAAAGTCCAACACTCATTCATGTTCAAGGTCCTACAGAAAATTGGAATAGATGAACTCTATCTCAACTTGAGAAGAGCCATCTATGACAACCCAAAAGCTCATATAATCCTAAATGGGGAAAAACTGCAATGTTTTACTCTTAAATCAGATACAAGACAAGGATGTCCTCTATCACTCCTCCTATTCAATATAGTCTTGGAATCCTTAGCAACAGCCATTAGAAAAGAGGGAGAAATAAAAGGAATAAGAAATAAAAGGAATAAGAAGAAGTTAAATTATCATTATTTGCAGATACTTTACTTGGAAGACCCCAAAAATTCCACCAAGAAACTACTAGAACTGATAGGGAAATTCAGTAGCATAGCAGGATACAAAAATCAATACTCAAAAGCCAATAGCATCCCTCTACACAGATAACAAGCACACTGAACGGGAAACAATAGAAACAATACCTTTTACAATAGCACTGAGGAACATGAAATACCTTGGGATTCACTTAACCAAGGAAGTCAAAGATCTTTTCACGGAAAATTACAACACCCTAAGAAAAGAGATTATAGAGGATTTCAGAAAATGAAAAGATATTCCATGCTCCTGGATAAGAAGAACCAACATCGTGAAGATGGCCGTACTCCCAAAATTGCTGTACAGATTTAATGCAATCTCTAACAAACTGCCACAAACATACCTCCCAGACATAGAGAAATCAATCCTAAAATTTATTTGGAACCACAAATGACCTAGAATAACAAAGGCAATCTTGGCCAATAAAGACAAGGCAGGAGGCATCACAATTCCTGATTTGAAATTATACTACAAAGTCACTGTGATAAAATTAACATGGTATTGGCAACAAAATAGACCTGAGGATCAGTGGAATAGATTAGAAGACGCAGAGGCATCTACGAAAACACTCAGCCATCTTATCTTCGACAAAGGGGCTGCACAAGCTCACTGGAAGAAAGATAGCCTCTTTAACAAATGGTGCTGGAAAACACGGTCTTTTCTGTCCCTCATGTGAGAATAGAGAGTTGGCAATTCTCTATAAGCAATGAAGAGGGTTCCTTCTGGAGACCAACTTGCTGACATATTGATTATAGACTTGTAGTCTGCATAATGGTGAGGGAAAATGATAATTGTTTAGTCACTGGATCCATTTTCATTGTAGCCAACTGAAGGGCCTTGACTGCAGGCCTCATGTCACTCTTCAGAGTCTATAAAGGAAGTCAACATAAAAAAAAGTTGAAGTAGAAATCAAATCCTTCTGATGATGTATGTGTGACTTCATTTTTCCTATGTGTCTTATTCATGTTTTCCTTGAGCTGCACTGAATTGGATTTTTTAAAACTAATATAGCAAAGATAACAGGCAGGAAAAAAAAAAACTAGCATTCTTCATAAATGCAAATATGGCTGCCAGCTCTATTTCTGAAATACACATTGCTCTGATAAGTGATGCCACTTAATGCTGAATGCAGTGACTTTCTTTTCTACATCAAAAATCTCTACTGCACTATCTTCTGTATTCTTACTTTTGCCTGTATGTCTGTAAATAAGTGAAGAAATAAAGACCATGTCATTGTGTTCATTCTTGTCTTAATTACTGAGAAAATAATATATATTTGAGAAATACAAAATAGTCACTAGAACTAAGTGTCATAGAATTGTTAAATATAATATATAAATCAAATATTTTTAGTACTATTTTTGGCTGTGTTGGCATTTTTGGTGTTGTTAATTGGACAGGATTTGGTGTTATTTCCTTTTTATATTATCATTATTTCCTTTTATATCATAGACCTCACAGCATATGGACCTATTCTTCACATAATTACATATAACATATCTAATAACAAACCACTCTTCATGAAAGATCATTCAGCTCCAACAGATTAAATTTCTAAAGTAGAACTCTGGGCCTACTGCCACTCTTTCATGGGAATGACTTTTTTGTATTGTTTTGTTTTGATTTGTTTCATTTCATTTTGATCTGCTTGTTTTTCTGTTAGACACAGGGTTTCACTATGTAGCAGGCTGACCTCGGAGTTGCTGTCATTCCTCTATCCAGTCTCCCAAGTGCTGGGATTTGAGAAATGAACCACCCCAACCAACATATATTTTATGTAACAGTAATTTTTTCTACAACAAAATTAAATACCTTTTACTGATTTTATTAGAATCCATACCACAAATCTACTACCACCTCTAATATCAGAAAGTTAGATTTCTGGCATGATACTAGGGCAGAGAACCCTTGCATGGATGTTACCCTGTATCATACTAATATGTGTATGCCCCTGTCTTACTCTTGTAAGAATGGACCTTCTTTCTTTCTTCTAATATTAATTTTATTGAGAAAGAAGTAACAATCAGACAGTTTCAAAAAAGGTTAGTAGGACAGTTACAATAATTAATACATTGCATATCATTGTCTTCATAGTAGTTATTCCTAGTACAAGATGCAGACATACTATCTTGTCTAAACTTTCTTCTCATTGAACTAAGAGAAAGTAGTTGTATATCTATGATGACTATTTTGTATATATGTATATATATTTTTCACTACAAAATGTTATTCCATTTATATCCCCCTTTTTTGTTTACTTTTGTCAGAGATGTGTATTCCATTGCCATTCATATATTGTAGGTGCATGAAGTCAACAACTTCTGACACTGTCAGTCATGAAAATAATCAATTACTATTATAGACTATATTGGATTACTTTGTTGAATTCATGCACCTTCTTTCTAATTTCTATTCTATACTCAATCACCAAAGATCCATGAACAAAGTAAAGCAATGGATCTTACCATTTGGTTGGTACATTCTACTCATTTAAGAGTTAAATTTTTACAGTTAGTTCTTCACTATAATCTTGAAATATGGCTCAAAAAGTCCCAAAGAATTGAAATTATAGTCTTTTTTGTAAGCAGCTGTCACTATTTTGGCAAATGTGCCTATGACCTCCGCTTGGGCTGCATCTGTTTCTTTAGAAAGATTCTTGGATAATTTCTTGAAGTACAGGTTAAGCATTCTTAAATGAAAATATGAAATTCAGAACACTACAGAATTAGAAATTCTGTAATGCTAACAACACAGTGAGAATTCATAAATGGTCTCATGTGGCAGGTTTAAGTCAAATCACATCCAAAATTACTGAATAAAATTAGCTTTGTGTTATGTCTATAAGAAACACAAATTAATGTTCATTTGAACTTGGTCTCACTCCTAAAAACTTTCATTATATACATGCAAATATTGTGAAATGCAAACTTTGGCACACTTTTGTTTCTGAATAGCTCAGATAAAGGATACTCAAACTCTATAAGAAGTGGAATTATTCTGTCAAAAGCACTTGGTTGTAAATTTATTTCCATTATGTTTAGGGTACAACTAATGCAGATAGATCATGTGAGGTTTTTCAACCGTATGGATCTGTCTAAATGAAGAGAATTTATTGAAATACTTTATTAAACAATATTATTTTATATATTTCACAGAAACAATTAGGGTTCAGACTACTCTGACAGTGTTGCCCAACGGAAATCTGACTGGTCAGTGCGTATAGTTCTGAGATTTCAGCAAACACACTGAGAGTTAATTATTAAATCCTAAAAAATTCATGATCATTGCTTCAGACAGACTTGACATTATTCTGTTATTCTTCAAAAAACCCACCCTAACATTAACAGCTGTCATTTCACAATGGAATGCAACTTGTTATGATGTTTTCTCCCTTGGTTTCTTCTAATTTCCAACTTGATAGGATACATAGAAGGGGGTCGGGCGGCAGGAGATGAGGACAGGATAGGGAATGGGAGAAAGAAGTGATGATAATGGAGAAAGACATAATAAATGACTATTCATTTGCTAGGATTCGTAAACAAATAACACAGAAATTAGTTGAAACAAAAACATCTGTACTCTCTCACTTCTGGATGACAGGAGATCAAGTTGTTAAAGTTTGATTTTCTCTGAAATTTCACTCTTATATCTTACAAATAGTCACCCCCTTCTTGTGTCCTTATGTATTTTTTCCCTGAGTTTGTGTATCTTTAATATATTTTGTGTAACCAAAATATATTATAAAATAAGACTCATTTTAATGACGTTATTTTACTTTGTCAATCCTTTAAAACGTTTATTTTCATTCTGCAGGACTAGGGGTTAGGATTCAACATAAAATTTCGGAAGAGAAAGCAGTCTAATAAATCATTATTATGAAGACAAACGTGCTACTTTTTTTATTTTTTTTGGTGGAATTGGGGATTGAACTTAGAGGCCCGTGCACTTGCCGGGGAAGTGCTTATTCCACTGAGCCATCTCCCCAGCCCAAGCAGCATGCTTTTGAGAATAAATAGGAAAAAATATTAATAATTATACACAAACCAGGATGATTTAACAAAACTGTTCCTGGGCCCAAAGGTCTAGTTTCCTTGTATTTATAGATCACGTATGACTTGTTTTCATAATGTAGAATTAAAATGACTGAACTGCCTTGCCATCCCTCCCATTATAATGGACAGAGTTAGTTTATCACAGTAGCCATGGAATCCACAGGACAGAGAGGCCGAGTCTCATTGTTCTTGACTTTTCTTTCATTTTTAAAAGAGAGGACAAGTGTGTAAGTTCTCATAGATGGATCAGAAGGCATTTCTCTGCTGCGTGCTAAAATTTGCAATTTCCTTCTGTGCCGCTGATCATACTGGTTGCTGCAGCAAGAATTACTAGAGACTTTGTTTCAACCAAATGTCTTTTCTATAGTAGTTAGCTTTTTCAAATGTTTGAAAATAAAATGTCCAAAATTTATTTTCTTTTGCAAGTTGTTAAAAGTACAGATAGGTTTGAAATTTATAATTATTTGAGAGGTTGGGGTTAGCTCTGCAGCACAGAACCTGCCTGGCAAGTGTGAGGTCCTGGCTTTGAGCTCTGGAATAAAAATATCTTTTACTCAATCTCGAATATAATAGTTAAAAAAAAGCATACTTTAGAGAACCTCTGAAATTTGGGGGGTGAGAAACTACTGTTCAATGTATTATGATTTATATAACTTCGTTGTAGTGTGTTGAAAGTTTGTGCAAGGCTGAAGTATCTGCAAGTTCTGAATATTATTCTTGTAAGTGAACATTGTATTCTTACTGCCTGTTATGTGGCTGACATAACTGGAAACAAATAAAATACTTGCAAAAGAAAATAATGAAGGTGAATTCAAAATAAAATTATGTAATGACATAATTTTGACATTTCAAAATGTCTCCATACTTTTATGGCTTTGGGCTTACCCAGTAAACGTAAAGAAGAGAGAAGTGACAAGGGAATAAAAATAAATTGCATACAAATGTATTGCATTTGAAATTATATTAAAATCTATATGATATGAATTTTAAATTCCTAAAGCTGTTACAGCAAACTGATACAGACTTGATGACGTGAAACATCAGAAATTTATTTTCTCGTAGTTCTACATGATTAAAATTTTTGTTTCTCCAAAGAGCTTGAGGGAGAATTGGTCTCTGCTGTTTCTATTTTCTGAGACCTCCAGATCTTCCTTGCTTGTGGGTTAAGTAGCTTCAGTTTCTGCCTTCTTTTCCATGTATCTCTCTTAGGCACATTTTTTTTTCTTTTTCTAATATCTTTTTTTTATATTTGCTTTTTTGAAGTACAAATATCAATGGAACAGTTTTAAGGTACCTTGACAAGCTGGATTTGATAAACTAATACGCTGAAACTTGTTTTCATAATGTTTTGGTATCACAGAAGGTGCATACATGATATTATACTTACAGACATTATTATACTGTATGTCTCTTATCAGTAAATAAAGAGAGTGTAGCTGTTTGCATATCTTATTTTTTATACCTGGATTACATCAAAGATTCAATAATTAATACTTTCTACCTTGTTATTTTCCTAGTGGTCATCCATAGTATGAGAAGGTGACATAATATCCTGTCCAACCACCATTAGTGCAAGTCTTGTCTCTCATAGAATTATGTAGAAGCACAGCATTATCTATCCCAACTGTACTGTCTATACACACACATCATGATTCTTCCTTTCTATACCCCTTCCTTTGTCTACGCCTGTCAGAGATGGGCACTCATTGTCACTCAACTAACTTTGGTGTTTGAACTTGACAACACAATCCAACACAGTCCAGCATTCCACAACAATAGTGAGTTATCCAAAGAAGTTGTAGATCATAGCCATTTACAGCTCAACTTATTATTATGGCCCCGTGATGTATACTTCATTTTTATACTTTTCTGCTGGATGGTTAAGACCTAGATAGAGCAAGACTTATAGGCCAACGCATATACTTTATGTTTCTTATGAGGTCAGTGCAGTCCCCTTAGGATTTATCTTGTTATCCTGTACCTTATTCTGTAGATCCTTTGTCTGTGTCATCCACGTGGATGAGTCACGGCCAATGCTTGACCAGTTTGCTCTCTGTGAGAGCCTGAGAGAAAGTTTTCTCTCCATGTGACTCTCCCAGGCACACTATAGAACTTCAGTCTCTTTCCTCTGTGGCTCCATAATCTCCTTGTTCAGAAAATTTGGAGCTCAATTGAGTTTCATGATGTTTCAGTACGTTTTCCTATGTCCTGAGTCTTCGCTGAGCTTGAAAGGCTGGGGCAAAAATATTGGCTGGCCTTGTGGCTCTTTTATTTCTCCAAATTTGAGATGTGAACTTAGGTTCTTAACCATCCAGTAGAAAAACTGATAAATATCCTGCAGCATATGCCATTCACTTTGCCTTATCTGACTCAATTGATTTGAATTGTTGATGTTCATTTCCTTTTGTATTTCTGCTTTTCGTTTGTTATACTAGGGAGACTATATGATATTTACACATGTATGTTTGGTTTATTTCACTTATGAGTATAGGTTCAAGTGGCATCCACTTCAGTTTAAATGCTTCAAACTTATCATTCTTATTAGCTGAGTAATATTCCATTATAGAGAAATACCACATCTTTTTCAACCATTCCTCATGTGATGGACATCTTGGTTGTTTCCAAGATTCTACTATCACACATTGTGCTGCTATAAACATAGGCACACATATATCACTAAGTTGAACTCAAAATGGATTAAATATCTAAACATTAAAACAGAAACACTCAATCTCCTGGAAGAGAAAGTAGGAGGAACTCTTGAAGACATAGGGTAGGTAAACAGTTCATGAACAAACATATATTTTCATGGGAAGCACTTGAAAGAATCAACAAGTGGGATCAACTCTTCTTAAGGAGCTTCTGCATGTCAAAAGAAACTGTCAACAGAGTGAAAAGTCAACCCACAAATTTTGAAAAAATCCTAACTAATAAGCAACCAGACAGAGGTCTGCTGTCTAAAATATATAAAGAACTAAGATATAACAGGGCCCTCAGATTTAGATCCAATTCAGACATGGGCATCTGAGATGTATACACACTTCTCAGAGGACGAAATTAAAGAAGCAAATAAATATATGAAAAAATGCTCCACATTGCTAGCCATCCATGAAATGCAAATAAAAACAACACTGAGATACCATCTCACTCCAGAAAGAATGGCTATCATAAGGAAATCACCAACAACAAATGTTGGAGAGGTTGTGGGGAAAAGGGAACACTTCTCCAGTGCTGGTGGGAATGTAGACTGGTACAACCATTGTTGAGGTCAGTGTGGAGACTCCTCGAAAGGGTAAGACTAGAAATCTAATTCAAGCCAGCTATCCCTCTACTGGGAATTTTCCCAAAGGATCTGAAAACATTGTATCATAGAGATATATGAAGCACATCTTTTACCAGGAGCTTTTACATTGGATCTAGGGTCCAACTGGATAATTTAATTGACTCCAAATCAAATGAAAACTATCTTATTTATTTGTTTGTTTGTTTATTTATTTATCTGGTACAGGGTCTCTCTACGCAGCTCAGATTCATAGTGACCCTCCTGTGTCAGCCTCCCCAGTGCTGGCATCATAGGTGTGAGCCACCACATCTGGTTTTGGTGGCCAGCTTGGTCACCATGGTATGTGGTACTGAGGATTGAACTCGGGTCTTTGAGTTTGCCAGGCAGGCACCTAGACTATCGACCTATCTCCATAGACAAAAATATCTTTTTAAAATATTTCATTAAGATATTTGCCAAAGGCTATATATATCCCCAAATATATCCAAAAGTGTGCTCCACCAAACCTTCTCTGAGCAAAATCTAGAGATAATCAAATTAATGCTTCATCCTTAGGAAAACATTCCACTTCTTTTCAACAAAGAAATTTCCTTAAAAGATATGCCTAGCAAATATGTTGCATACAACCAGAAATGGAACAACTTTATGCCCCAAGTCTCAACAGTTCTAGCATTTTTCAAAACCTCAAGTCAAAGTTCCTTCTAAGGTTCAAGGCAAATGCTTAGATGTGAATCTTGGGAGCTCTGTTCTCAAAGAAAAGGTTGACAACTTTGCATCTTTCACTCTGCAATCCATGGACGTGGTCTTACTGATTTATGAGATGCATTGGAAATATCCTCTTGGACCCATGCCAAGTTCTTGGTTTTTTTTTCAATGCTGCTACCCCTTTTGGGCTCCAAATTTGCATGTTCCAAGATTTTCTGCTCAGCCTTTTGGCCCAGATTTTCTAAGCCAAAACATTCAAATTTGGCTGTAAAGCAGCCAACAGTGCACATATGCTAACTATTGGGCTTCTTTGAAATTGTACACCTGAGTAGTCTACCACTTTTAGTCTTGGTCTCCTGTAAAGCCTCAGGACATAACAAAAAATGCCAACTTTTTTTTTGTCAGACTATAACACATATGGTCTCTAGTGAAATTTTCTAGGAAATCCTTATTCAGAAATGAAACACCTGAACCTAGTCTTCTTATTTGTGTTCTTGTCACTATTCTGATTTTGAGTTCTGACCCAATTTGACTATGAGGCTCTATTAATACTATTGTGGTAATTCTCTTGTCCACATTTCCAAGCCTTTCCAAATTGCTCCTACAAGCCACTTTAAGGTGTAATGTCAGCAGGTATCAGCTATAATGATCATGGTCAAGTATGTCAACAACTTCTGACACTGCCAGTCTTGCAGTCCTATTTCAAAACTATTTCATTGCTTATTTCTCAGTAACAATATTAAAATAAAAGGAAAAGAATGACAGCAATGACCTCAGTTCTCCAGCACTAATTTCTGCATTTGGTTTTAGTTGCTGAGATACAAAATAAGCAACATCCACAAGTGCAGTGAGCAGGGATGTTACTTGGCTTAGGCTTTCAGATAATTAAATCCATGGTTCCAGGTACCAGGGCAAAAACATCAAATGGAAGGGTGTAACAGAAAATAAGTGCTAAGTTTTTGGTGGTGAGGAAGCACATACTGGAAGAGCACCATTGAGGAGACAGACAAGCATCTGTTTGTCAAACATACCTTTCTGACACCCAGAATCATATACCACCATTTCCTTTAGAGGATTCTAATGTCACTCAAATTGACACTACTTTATCCACCACAATACACATGGGTCTGTGTTTTAGAATTTGAACATATGTTTTAGTAGGTCCTACCATTCAATCTACAGCATGTGCAATTGATGCTTGAATCTAAAATGCAGGAAAGAGGGGCTGGGGAGATGACTCAGTAGAATAAGCACTTCCCTGGCAAGCACAAGGGCCTGAGTTCAAACCCAGGTTCCACCAAAATAAGTAAAGGAATAAATAAAATGCAGGAAAAAGTACAGGATTTAGAATGGCAATTTTGAAGTTGTGTATACGTACAATCATTAATTTCTCTTTTTCAAATTTTAGTAATGTAGCAAAACTGAATCTTAATGTTTATTTCTGAGATCGTTTTTCAAGACTTGGTGTGTTCATTTTAGCATAGGATCATGATGTTTGGTGGCCATACAGCTGAGCCAGTACCTTCATGCACTGAATCTCCTGGGAATCATTTAGGAATATAAAATCTTTGCATCCTTCAGTACTTTATCACTAACGTATTTGCTAAACTTCTTCTGTGAGTGAGTGAATAGTAAAGTCATGACGTAGCCACTGAAGTGGATATACAATGGGGTAATACGGACTTTTGTACAGATAGTCGCAGGCTTGAATCTGAATTTCTTAGTTTATGAGTTTGCCATAAACTTCAGAAGTCTAAGCACATGGAATTCCTGTGTTTTTACACCAATACATGAATCTCGTAAGATTGTTACACTGATTAAATGATTACTGTGTGCCAATACACATTATTTCTTCTTGTACATATATACTTTTCCCCAAGACTAAGGACTAATGTTTATTGATGTACTACATACCCAAGTGTAGTTATTTACATAGGTAATAGAAAATAAAACCATACAGTACATTGTTTTCTTTTTTTAATGTATTTGGTTGTTAAAGGGTCTCAGTATGAAGCTCAGACTCATAGTGATCCTCTTGTTTTTAGCCTCCCCAGTGCTGGCATTACAGCCTTGCATCACTAGGCCTGGATTTGTGGCTGGTTCAGCCCACCCTGGGGGTGAGGCCAGAGTGGAATGTGGTGCCAGGGATTGAACCATGTTCCCTGAGCTTGTCTACGCTTGTCTAAGGAGCTGCTTTAATTCACTGAACTATCTTACCAGACCAGTAAATACATACTATTAAGAAAATAATTCAGCAAAATTGTAAAGAAAATGAGGTGAGTCTTCACACCCCTGAAGACTCTTTCATCTTTCATCATGCTTGCTTTGCTCTAAGGTGCTCTCCAAGTGCCCAGGTCAACAAAGGCCAAACCATATGAAGGCGTAACAGTGGTAACTTGTGATAACCTCACCTAAACTGCTTTGAATAATGCAATCCTAAAATTATTATTCTTCTTAATTTTTTATTACCAGCTCAACCCACCCTGTAGGCCAGGCTGGTGCAGCATGTGGTGCCCAGGATCGAACCACGGTCCTCTGTACCTGCCTAAGCTTGCCCAAGCAGGTTCTTTAGACCACTGAGCTATCTTAGTGAGCACACAATCCTAAAATGAGAAAGAATGAAGATAATGAAAAAATTTAGTTACTAATTAGGGATATAATAGCTTTATTCTACATCAATCATAATCATCTTTTAAGTATGCTAATTTTCATTCAAAACTATTGGTTGCCAACAAAACTTAATTGTGCCAATTTAAGTGGACAAAAAATCATTTTAAGTTCTTCATTAATATGTTCTTTTTATCACAATACTTGGTATCTGATGAAGTTTCTGAGAAAGAGTCAACCTTGGAAGCTATGTGGTAAAGCCCCCCGGGCACCCACATTGTCTGTAGCTGTCACTGGGACGCATGCTCCTTAGCACAGGGACCCTGTTTCCTCAGCACGTAGATGCTCACTGCCATTTCCAAAAGTTGATGTTCCTCAAAAATTAGCAAGCAATACACTCCACGTATCTTCTCCTTGTTCTGTATGTCTGTAAAAGGATTCAGTGTGTACCCATTTCTAGACTTCAGTCACAATAAGATTCAGCTAGATCAGAAAAGCATGAATGAAAATGAAGATTACAAAAGGAGGAGTTGTTTTAAGTTCTCTAACTCCACATGTAAGCAAGGATTTTGCTCATTGCATTTAAAAGACACTTAAATTGTAGGGAATACTCTGGTTTCTCTTCAGATAGTATAAATCTTTAGCCTTTTTAAATTGTAGGGAAAAAATGCTCTACTATTATGAATTAAGGTATGTAGAAAGTAGAAAACATTTATTATGATTACTTGGCTTTAAATAAAGCCATTTAAAATAAAAAAGCAAATAAACTTGCATTAACCTTAAATACAGTCCTGTCTACATAATAAGAATTCTTTTATAATAAAATATAAATTTTCTAGATGTTGAGTTTTTTCCATGAAATTGAAGAAGAGATGTTTGTAAAGATATAATGCAGGTTTGTAGTACTATATAAGTTACCAACTACCAAAAGTGCTGAAAATAGGTGCTGGGGAGATGACTCAGTAGAATA
>PVKA01011345.1:0-43006 GCA_004027165.1 Ctenomys sociabilis
AAAAAAAAAAAAAAAAAAAAAAGAAAGAAAAGACTGGCAGAAAACTGGCCCACTCACTCCTTTCCCCGTCTTCCACATGGGCGACACTGTGCTATGGAAGAGGACTAACATGTATCGTGAATTGAACTTTTTCTATACCTGTGAAATATTGCTAAAGCTTTGCCCCTGAGCATAAAATGGAGCGTGATAGGCGAAATGGCTGGTGTTAATCTTGCACAAATAATAAGAAGTGGGGTCATGCCCTGCTAACTAGAGTTACACTGGAACAGCCAGCCCTGTGGAAGGCATTGTCCTTAATGCCAGCTGCTGCAGCAAATATCAACTAGCCTTGTATTTTTCCTTTAAAACGTACAAGATTTTGTTTGATATTTAGATTTATATTCTTCTTCACTGAGAAAATTTCTCACCCTTTTTTGGATCAACCAAAAGTTGAGCTAACTTATGGTCCAAGCCTTATACCATAAAAATTGTTTTGCTTGGGAAAAAGAGATTGTCTATCTCCTCAAACAGGCTTTAAACATATACCGAATTTCCATTTTTATTGACATCACCCTACCTTTCAGACAATACCTCCTCCATTCTTCCACATGATTGTTTCTTGCCTGGCACAAAGTCAGGCAATTATTAACTAACATATCAGAAAAATACATGAGACCCTTAAGAAAAATCCTATAGAGAGATGTTTTATTTGTTTGTTTATTTATCTGCTGTTACCAAGAATTTTGCATTTGTCAGGCAGGTGCTTGTGCCACTGAGCTATCTCGTTAGCCCAGATACTTTCATTATTTTCATTACTTGCATTATTATAAAAGAAATATGCCACTTTGTTTATATATATTTACCTCATTGCCATCTTTGTTTACTCGAATCCATATCGCTATCCCCAGGATTATAGTACCACAGAGCTGCAGAAGAAAAACAATGTCAGAGCACAGTGAAGATAAAGTAGAACACTAGCGTCGCATACACACTCTATCTGGTTGTAATAGTTTACCATTAACTGTTCTGTTACAGCCCGGCTGATAAATGAGGCACATTGCATGTACAGAGAATGGCTGAATAGCTCCATTGTAATTCGCATGTTTGATAAGAATAACTTACTGCATACAGAGTCCATTCATAGCCTATAGCCAAGAACACATCTCTGTGAAGCAGAACATGGTTATGGCTCAGGCTTTACTTTTCTTTTGAACCTGGAATTAAACACTGCACCTCACTCCTGCCAGGCAGCAGCCGTGCCACTGAGCTATATAGTCCACTCCCTATTTCTCAAGATTTATTTGTATTTTTTTTTCTACATTGTAGCGTGCAAAAGGTAACTTGAAACAGTTGGAAGAGAAAATATCCTTAGTACTCCCTTTGTTTGATCTCTCAGAAGCTGTTCTGGACCAAGGTGGAAACTAATTACCAATTAGTCATTCAAGATTCAAGAGGGAGGTTGAATTTTTGATTCCACAGAAAACAGTAGGGCATTGGATAAAATGTGCAGCTAAGCAAAAGGGAATGTAATAGCCAATACTTTGTGAACTCTGACAAACTTTTAAAAACAAGCTCTTTTAGGTGGTAAAGTTTACACAGAGAGAAAGAACAATAGAAACCAGTACTTAGCCTTCAATTCCTTTAATGACTTTGCCAGATTATTTAATTTGGATCATGGCCAACAAGTAAAATGTGAAACACATTTTACTTTAGTGGAAGGAAACCCCTTGTCTTTCAAGGTTAATAAAACATATATATTATGGGCTCAAAAAAAAAATAAAAGATGTATTATTAGATATGCTGAAAACAGCCTGGTAGCATACCAGACACAGCAGGTCTTGGAGAAGTTTCTAGACATTTCTGATCCTTCCAATCTCTGACACAAAACTATCTGAGTCCTCCAAAACCCAGTGACCTTGGGGAGTCATTGCTTTCAGGCAGGATTGAACCTTTGCCCAGTACACTGCCTCCAGCAGCACTTCTAATGATTTCTCATTAGGTTTGCAGTAGAAATACGGTCAAGAGCTTTAGAAAGGAGTGAAAGTACAATGCATAGCCAAATAATCATAGATTCTAGACTCACTAAATACCTCAAAAATCATCTATTAATCTTGCATGCCTGTATCTGGTAATCTAAGCAATTACTTTGAAAATAGCAACAAGCAAAATAATACTGTTGTTAGCTTCCTATCATCTCATTTTGAAATTCTGTATTATTTATTATTTTTTAATTCTATTTAAAACAAAAGATAGTAAAAAAAAATTAGAATCCTGAGACTATAATTACATCTAGAAAATTCAGAGCAATTCCTAATCAATCTGCCCTTATTACCTAGTACATAATTCAATTTCTACAAAATAATTGCAATTATTTGAAAATGCAATTTTTGTCTCCCTCCTTTCTCCTTCCTCTCCTTTCTTCTCCTTTCTCCTATCCTCTCTCCCTGTCCCTGTCAATGTAACCCCCATTACATACACATACACACACACACACACACACACACACAAATACACACACACACAATTAAACAAGACAGCTCCAGAGTGTGCAAAGCTTCCTGAGGTCTCTGTCCCTACCTCCTTGCACTAAATCCCTAATTTCACTTTCAAATGGACACGAATGCTCATTTTTGCAGGTTATGTCAATAAATCTATAAGAATTTATGCAAAATGCTATTAAGATGCTCCAGGATCTTCAGTAATTGTAGCGCGTGTGCTGCCCACCACAGCACGTTTTCAGCAGTGTTAGATCAACTGGATTTATGATTGTTACTTGAGTTACTTATGTTTCCTGCTTTTTTTTCTCCATTAAGAGACAGATCCATAGTAATTGGCTTAATCATTGCCCTGGCTCTTAGCTTTACTGAAAATAATATCAGTTGCCTTAGTAGGTACTGTGAATGCCAATGTTATGTGAGATTTATTAAACTGAAAGAAACTGAAGAAGTCTTAGAAAGAGTTATTTTGTTGACACTTTAACTTTTGTCTGTATTTTTTTTTTTTAAGCTTACAAAGAATTTAGAAATTAAACCATGTGTGACTTCTATGGAATCAGCCCTGTCTGTCCTTCAGATGGCAACTTCTGTTCTTCTCAGTCTCCAGGCACCATCTGTAGCATAAATGTGGAAAGAATCAGCCGCTGGCTGTTAGGGACGTCAAGAATATTTGCCCAACTTCGCTTTTCATAGTTAAACAAAATTCTTTTATGGATACTGGAATGGGCTAAACTCGGGTTTCCATTTCTCTTTCTATCCTTATTTTTCAAATTCCATAATAAAAATTTTAAAAAAACAAGTATATTTTTGTTAATAAACAAAAAAATAAACATTTTCATCCTTCTGGAGAAATTCACATGTAAAGCCACTATTTAAATATAAGAAAGTAAGTTTTCCTAATATTTGTCTATCCTAGATATCTTACATTTTGCTAGTGCGGGCACTTTCATCTACATACAAAATATAATTTTAATGCTGCGCTGAACCTGCCCCTGGGGCGCGCTGAGCCAGCAACTGAGTCTGGGCGTGGTGGTGCATGCCTGTAATCCCAACTCTGGGGAGGCTGAATATAGGAGGGTCATTATGCGAACCCTTGTACCACATACATAAAATGAAAATAATAATAATTAATAATAATAATAATAATAATGAGCCAGCCAGATAGGTCAGTGGACTAAAGCGCATGCATACGTAGACAGAGGGACAGGGGTTCAATCCCCAGGCCTGCCAAGCCAGCCCTGTCCCTGGGGTGCGCTGAGAGGGTGATTGAGACTGGGCACGGTAGTGCGCACATGTAATCCCAGCTCTTGGGAGGCTGTAAACAGGTGGATCACTATGAGTCCGATCTACGTAGTAAGACCCTGTAGACCCTGTACTAAATACACACACACACATAGTAATAATAATTTTAGCTCCACATATTTCTATATATAAATTTGACTATCATTTTTATTCCTTGTGTTTTATGTTGTTCAAGAAAAACTTTGGGGCTAGGGTGATAGCTTGGTGGCATAAGCATCCGCCTGGCAAGCGCAAGAACCCAAATTCGATCACGGATATCGCATGCTTTGTTGGCCCCAGAACCCCAGGCAGGTGCACCATGCTGGCCTCAAAACCTGGTGTAGTGGCCACGCCCATAATCCTGTTCTTAATCCCTGCACTGGACTGGTTGAGACCGGCAGTCACTAAGAGTCTGAGCTGTGTAGCAAGATCCTCTAGCAAAAAACAACAACAAAAAAATTGCTCTGACTTTTCATTCTCTGTGCTCTGCGTCTATCATCTTACATTGATTTTATTTCTATATCAGTATCGCTAATGTGCTGCTGCGGTTTCTAGTTTATGCTAAATTCTCTTTTGTTTCCTTTTTGAACTCATCCTAAAATATTGCAATTAAATTTTTCATATCTTCTGGTCTCCAATCACTGTTTCATGGGTGGATATGGAGGTTATTTTCAGGCATAAAAATTGGTGGACACTGATTTTCAGATGTTTTTTTCAGGATTCCGCAGTGCTTCTCACCAGAGAAGTATGTCTGATGCATAGGTTATGGCCATATCGTCTTTCACTTAGTCAACAGTATTTCTCACTAGGCCTTGTGCTAGATTTCCTTTATTCATCTTTGAATAGGGTGCATTCCACTTTAATTTAATTCCTTATTGGCTAAGAATAGGATGGTTGTTCTGGCCTACTTTCTAATGACAAGGTTTAGGGCTGGGGAGATAGCTCAGTAAAATAAGCACCTGCCTGGCAAGCACAGAGTTCTGAGTTTAATCCCCAGTATTGAAAAAAAAAAAAAAAAAAAGGATATCTAATGACAAGGCTTAAAGTAATTCTCAGATCTTCTATGAGAAGGTCATTATGTGTTCTCCTTACAGATGTGGTCCAAAGCAACTCTGATTTATGTACTTGCCCTCCGTCTTCCAAGCAGTGTCTGATTTCCTGATGCTCTGAACCAGAGAGGTGAATCATAGTCTTCAGTCTTCAGCAGACACTGCTGTCATGGATTTTCCCTTAATGTCTTCTCCCAATGAAAGTTTATTGCACCAATGAATATTAAGTACATGTGTTCCTGTACATGGTTGTATACATATGCATTTTCTAGCTCTATTAAATAAATCAAAAACCCTATGCTGCCAATGGAAATTCTAATTTTTCAATATCTCTAAAGTTATAGAGAAAAAAAAGTCACCTTTCTTTTTGAAATAAACTAGTCCTAGTGAACGCTCCATCACTAAAATTCAAATAGCTTCAAGAAATGTAAAAAGAGATGGATGTGTAGCACTTTCTCTGCATTCAAATATTTTGTGAATCGGCTGGCCAAATAGCTCAGCGGATTAAAGAGCCTGCAAGCAGGCACAGGGGCTGGTGGTTTGACCCCTGGGCCTGCTGTGCCAGCCCAGCCCCCAGGGTATGCTGAGATGGCAATTGAGACTGGTTGTGGTGGTGCGCACCTGTAATCCCAGCTCTTGGGAGGCTGTAAACAGGCAGATCACTATGAGTCCAATCTAACAGTGAGACCCTGAACACCCTGGAGACCCTTCCCTAAAATACAAAAAAAGATTTTGTGGATCATAATATGACATAAATTTGGAAATATTTTCACTCTATTGTTTCAAAAGCACAGCTTCCGTATAAGTTACCTCCACGGGTCTCCAATACATTGAAGAACCTGCTGTGAGTCTGCAAACAGTGCGTGCCTCTATCTGGCAATCTGAACAACCATTTTGAAGGCAGCAATATGCAGTATAATAACCGTCCTTAATTTTCTTATCTTATTTTGAAATTAGGTATCATTTTGATTGCTTTATTCTTTTCTCTTTAAAATAATAATTTAAAAAAGAACACAAATTACAGACCACAGACCTTAGGTCTGTTTTGAGAAGTTAAAAGAGAAGGTAGTAAGCACAGAAAAACAAGTGCTCTCTCTGCCTACCTTAAAAAAAAAAATGTTCCTGCTAAATGACCTGGAGCACAGGTTTGCTTTAGAATTCTCAAAGGCCTCAAATGTGCATTCCAGAAGGGAGTGGCATGAGAAGCAACTCAGGTCCCCTCCTCCTGCTTCAGCTCTGAGCTCTCCACAGAGCCTCACAGAAATAGGCATGGCTGCCTCTGCAGGGAAAGCCAGGTTCAGTTTGTAGTCTGTTCCCATTTCTAGCAAACTGCTTGCCAGGCTCAACCCTGGAAGAGAACCATTTAGCCCCTGGAGGCAGGTGTGAAGCCATGTGGATAGGAAATTTGTGGTCTAGGTATTCAAACTGAAAGCCAGCGTGAGGATGGGGCTGTTCCTCTGTCCCTGTCCAATTCCTTACTCGATGCAGAAAAAAGAGGGTCAGAGAAGGCAAAAATTATATTTAAGTTTTTAAGTCCACTATATATAAAAGAGTGTGATGCCAGATTCAGTAACTTCAAATTTAAAAAAATATATATATATCATTATTAGGATCAGAAAATATTATTTATTGAACTATTATTGTACGTCAAATCTTATTTACAGGCTTTTGTAGAATATTTCAATTTCATTTTACAAAAGCAGAGACTAGGGAAAAAAATTCAATAAAAATATTCTAAATCTCAAAACAATAAGAAGTAAATTCAGGATTTAAGTCTCTATCAGTATGAATTAATCTTTTCCTTCCCTTTAACTTATGGTAGAATAATCCCTGCCTTATTGTCATTGTTTTTGCTTTTAATAGTAAGGGTCTATAGGGTTTCACTACGTAGATCTGCCTTACAGTGATTCTCCTGTATTCAGCCTCCCAAATAACTGGGATAACAGGCACACACCACCATGCCCAGCCTCTTTATTGATATTCTTGACATCGTATTTCCTCTTTTTCAAAATCCCTGCAGGCAGGGATTGAAAAATTTGAAAATATTGAAAAATTTCAACCCTAAATGGAGTTGTTAGTATTTCTTGTTTTTAAAGAGAATAAAAAAATAGTAAACAAAGAAACATGGAAATGATACAGAATTTCACTAAACAAAATGATAGGAATTCAACAACAGTTGTTATAGTGAATGACATTGTCTTCAAATTAGTTGCTGAGATTACCCGATATAGGCATGCTAAATTGGTCAAAAAATTAAAAAGAAGACAGAAGAAAATTAACCATTAATTACTCCTTTCAGTAGACCAGTAGAAATCAGCAGTGCAACTATTCAGGCTATCCTGTGTGTGTGCATGTGTGTGTGCATGTGTGTGTGTGTGTGTGTGTGTGTGTGTGTGTGTTTCTTCCTTCTTTCTCCTTTTCCTCATCTCAGTTATTCCTTCCCTTTGAGAGTTTCTTTCCCTTTCACAGTATCTAAAGTACCCTTCTGATTTCATTTATTCATTCAGATTCCTATACTAGCGAGACATCACAATGTGTACACATGGGGTTCTGATTTATTTCACTTATGAGTATGGTCTCTAGTTGTACCCATTTATCTATAAAAGCCACTATGGAAATCAGTGTGGAGATTCCTCCAAAAGACAGGATTGGAGGTCCCCTTCAACCCAGCCATTCCCTTCCTAGGTATTTTTCCAGAAGAACTGGAAACATCATACCACAGTGACATATGTGCACTCATGTTTACAGTTACATATTTCTACTAAAATGCCTACACGATATGGCCTAGACTATCTTTTTTTCTCTTTCATTAATGCAATTCTCAATTTCTTATGTGCATTAACTCTTTTAATCAGTACGACAGCCTCATGTGGTAGGCACTACTTCTATCCTTAGTTTTTTTGCATAAACATAAAGCACAGAGACCCAAACACACTTTTTCAAGGAAGCCCAGCTAGTAATGAAGGAACTGACATTCAGCCTGAGCTCCCATTAGATCCTGCTGGGATCTAATGTCTTGTTGCTGTCATAGTCCAACCAATATTAATTGCATAATGAGAGGCAACCACTGTATTTACAAAGTTCATACCATTCAGTCATTGATTGAATCTTCATCAAGGGGTATCCCATTAGTTGATCAAATAAAATATTATTATCTTCCATTACTTTTCACAGTACCTCCACCCCAGAGTTTTGACTGCTCTGCTTCAAAATGTTAGTTATCTGCAAAATGTTCTAGAAGCCCAGGTACCCCATAAAATACAATGATAACAATGAAAGGCTAGCTGCTAGGTTTGTGCTGTACTTTGTCTTCTGCTCTCTTCAAACACCTCCGTCAGGGGCTGGGAAGATGGCTCAGTAGAATAACCGCTTCCCTGGCAAGCACAAGGGTCTGAGTTCAATCCTTGGTTCCACCAAAAAAAAAAAAAAAAACGAAAAAAAAAAAACAACTCCATGAATTAACTTCCTTCAGTTGCTGACATATTTGGCTTTGTAGCTGGGCTCCTTCCACCCTTTTCTCTTTAGGGAATGGTAGTATCAACTCTCAGCTTTTCCCCATTAAGAACTCTCCTCTCTTTTACTGTACCACAAATCTCCTAGCCTAAGGCCCTGTGTTTCCTGTTTATCCAAAATCCTCAGAAATTCTGAGCCTCTGTAATACCCCCAGACTTGTCCTGTCTAAGAAGAACATAAATCATTTGTTTTTGAGACAAAGTAGGAATATAGACCTTGAACCTGTAACTTTATATTATCTCTCCATGTTTCCTGTTTATTATCTCTAGTATATCAAATTTTCTCATTTGCAGCCAAATGTACCATAAGTGGTCAGGAATGACTGTCACACTTATATATTTTTATTCAATTAGTACTTTTAATAAATGGCAATCATTGCACATATTTAGATAGAAGATCTCACCCAAAAGAAACCAGGATATTTAGGTTAAATGATTATATCTTGGAGATATCTCTACATCTGGCCCTACTTTGCAAAAACCTAATTTTGCAAGTTATACTGGAAAGAATGCATTTGAAAATGCAAGGCCATGGACACCGACAAGAAAACCACATCAGTAAGACCCATTAAAATTTTTGCTTAAGTAAACATTAAGAATGTGACAACTGTTCATTTCCTATGAAGGATCATAAAATAGCAGCTGTGAGCTCTGGTCGAGGGATAGACTAGAAAGTAAAAATAAGAGCACTCCCCAACCTCTGAGATTCCTCCCATTATCTAGTTTTGATTTATAATATTGATGTCACCTGTTGGTTAAGAAGTTATCACTGGATCTTTCTAACTGTTGTTTGGGCAGAAAGACTCCACTCAGGGTCTTATACAGAGATTATATATCCTATCACAAACTTAGAAGAAGAACTGCTAAAAGAAGTTAAAATCACTGAAATCTACAGCAGCAGAAAGACTTTGTGTTTCAAATTAACATATAAGGGTAACTATAAAAATAACCAGAGCACCCCCCCCAAAAAAAGCCACAGTTATGTCTGGGTACAGCCTGGCCCAGATCTTCACAATGCACATTGACCCTTACTCTTAAACATATGATCTTGAATCTGTGACATACCCCTTTCCTGGGTCATCCTTATCATTTTGGTTTACAATTCAGCTTGATCATACATTCCTGATTAAATGAAAGAGTTTCTTCACAGTCTCCATCAGCACCTCAAAAAAGTGACAGATTGCGTGCTCCCTGATGAAAGCACCTCTGATGTATTCCCAGGGGCCAGTGGCACTTCACCCGCTGCTTTCATATGACAAGGATATATTGTAACTCTTTTGTAGTTTGAAAGCTGTTTAAGCACTTGGAGACCTCTTGCTAAAACAGGAGCAACACATTTCTTAGCATATTAATATTTGGGTTGGTTAAATGTTTAAATATTTGGACACACAGATATCTGTATCCTAGAAAGCAGACAGTGGCCACAGTTCCTTAAAGTCAAGGATCAGGAGTTTTTGGAGAAATAGCTGATTCTAGATCTGAACTGGAAATAGGCAAAGGAGCATGGAACATCTTGTCATATGAAACAGCGAAGTTGGCAGAGCTTTAGAATTGTACCAAAAGCCAGCTTGAAGATCTATTGGCCAAAGCTGAAGTAAACTGCTAAAATACAACAACAACAACAAGAAAAAAAGAAACAAGAAAAAATTGAGACTGGGCATGGTGGTGTGTGCCTGTAATCCCAGCTCTTGGGAGGCTGTAAATAAGTGGATCACTATGACTCTGACCTAGTAAGGAAACCCTGAACACCCTGTAGACCCTTTCCTAAAATACAAAAAAAAAAAAAAGAAGAAGAAGAAGAAGTAAACTTCACATGGACAAGGACAGGAACTACAATGGAATATTTCTTTTCATACAAATACCTGAAGAAAAACTAGCTTATCACCATTGAAGGACATTAGAAAGTTAACTCATTACTTTAAGTAAAAAAAAAAAAAGCAAATAAAGGGGCCCAGGGAGATGGCTCAGTGGAATAAGCACTTCCCTGGCAAGTGCAAGTGTCTGAGTTCAATCTCCAGTTCTGCCAAATACAAATTACTTTGAAATCTGCTGAGTAAAAAATAAAAGGTGTGCTAATACGCTTGTTAAGTATTTATGTAATAAATGCTATAGGATATTTATGATACATAATTATTTATCAGATATTGGGTACCCCTGGCAACCAAACAGCAAAACAGTACATGAGAACTTTATCCTTACTGAAAGTATTACAGGTACTATGTGAAGAAATATTACTAGAACTAGAAAAAGGCAGAGCATCTTAATGAACTAACTTGAGAATAATCACATGCAAATGACTCATAGGGTGCCCTCTGGCCTCCTGAAGAAGAATCATAAACCCACTTGTGATATGATTATACCAAAAATCCCTGAATTTTCTCAAACTGCTCAAGGCCACCACTAACTCACAGATAACACAGGGCACAGAGAAACACATTAAATTACTCATTTAACATGGAAACAGCCAAATCCAGACCATAGCAAATGTGATAAAACAGAAGCACACACCGCTACAGAAAATTTCAAGGGGAGGGCTATAAAGTCAAAGAGAGAACCTGCAGATTAAAGTCTGCATGAAAGATGTATCAATCAATCACCATATAGGCACTTAACACTTATGAGGTCACTGAGAATTTCAAGCCCTGTGTAATGATTTCTTAACTGACCAAAAAGTTCTTATTACATTTTCCAAGTATGATAATGATATGGTGGTACTTTTTAAAAAGATTTATTACTTCTATTTTTTTAATTTTTATTAATTTTAATAAGAAAAAATAACAATGAAACAGCTTCAAAATAGGCTAGCAGGCAGTTAAAATAATTAATAGATTACATATTGTTGTCTTTGCAGTAGTTATTTAGAGGACAAGTTGCAGACATACTAAATAGTATTAGTACAAGCCTTTCTTCTCAGTGAATGAATGGACAGTAGCTGTGAATCTATCCTATTTTGTATATGCATATATATTTTTACCTTTAAAAATATATACTAAAATATTTACAAATCAAATATGTTGAAGATTTATTTCAAAATAGCATGGATGGAAGAATTGAAGTGATGGATGATTACCCTGTTTTGTCTTATTTTGTGTGTGTTGTAAATTCTGTACAATAATAAACTAAAAACAAAACTAAGACAAAGAACATAAGCATTTCTTTCTTACATTCTACTCCAAAAGTTTCAAGTATTTTAAAGGAAGAAATTTATCAAGACTAATAATAAAAGCGGCTCGCATATATTTATGAGTTTCATTTAGTACCTTCAAAAGCAGTCCATTTTTCTAAGGAAAAGAGTAAACAACCCAAGGACAAAGCTCTTATTTTACCTGTAGCTCACTCATTTGATCTCCAGTACACTGTCTGCACTTATTAGCAGGAAAGTTGCCCTATACTAGAAAAACCACATTCATGCAGTTAGATTTAATTAAATCCATTATTATTTAACAGAATAAGAATTTACCAACATACAGATACCAACCATGTACCAATGCTAATCAGGTTCAAAAACAAAACTGGAATTATTTCTTATATTGCATAAACTATTTTTTAATGCAGAATACAAATGATGTTTTTCATTTAAGCTGATTTACTTTTAAATCATTTCAACTGATTCACTTTTAAAGTCTTTAACTGTACCATTGATACTAAAAAATGACAAAGCCTGCTTCCTGACATCATTCTGCCCTTTACACTTTTTTTTCCACTTTTCCAATGTTAGATGCTACTTTCAATTTTTTTGCTCTATCTAGAGACTTTCAAGAGATATAACTTGCTAAATAAAAGCCATGATGATTAAAAAGTGGTTTGATGACACATCAAAATACTGACACATTCAATTCACTGACTTATTTGATCATGAGATTAAATAATTTCATTGTTTCTCTCTCAAGTTTGTCTTGGCCCTCTTGCTTGTCTATTTGTTTGGGTCAGGGGACTCTGAGAATGGACCTTTTCTCATGTCCTTGTCATCTCAGGATTCACTAGTCGCCTGTTCGAAAACCAGAGTGAAAAGGAAGGATTCTGGGCCAGATTTGGGATGAACCAGCTTGCTTTCCCACACTGCCCTGACACAAGAGAGCTCTGGTAGATATGCCAGGAAGAGTAATTGTCCTTCAACTAAGGGTATTTTTTTTCTTCTGATTGTTTTTGTAACAATATAAAAACGTTTATGGAATGTTTCTCCTCACAGACCCTCAAATACACTTTCTGAAACTATTGGCTTCTTTTTAATTACTGAAATAACCAAAGAAAGAACAAATAAATCCCAACAAGTAAATGGAAAATGCATTTTCTTCTTCCTCGTATTTCTCAAGTGCAGAATCTGTTCTTGCTTATAAGATTTATATTAAGATCCCCTTACTTGCATAAAATTGATTAAAAAAAAAAAAAAAGAACACTTACCCAGAACAAGAAGTTGAAGATAAACATAGAATACTTTAGACAGCCACTCACACCTGCCATTTCAGAATAGGAACAGGAATCTAGATGCTGTGAATTCAACTATTCGTTCTAAGACTGGCCTGAAGTGAGCTCTGGAGTGATCTGCCCGCAGAGCCCTGTGGCCGCAGCTTCACAGCAGCAATGGCTAGCAGAGAACTAGGCAGGAGCAAAGGAGTTCTAAAATTGGATGAAAAATTAACCTACACATTTAAATATCACAAAGGCTATCTCCAGGCGAGTGCGTTCTTTTGCTTGTCATAGCTCCTGGGGCACTGGGCCAGGATATTTATGATCCTTCCTCAAAACTGCCTCCTCTAAAGTAAACAGATATCAAGTTAAGGGAGTGGCTCTGGGCAGAGCGGAGAGTGGCACAGCGATAGGAGGTGGGGAGACCTCAGAAATAACAACCTGATTTTCCTGCTCTCTCCAACAAATAAGGTTTTGTTCTCAGGTACAGGGAAACGGTGTCCCAGCACATTTGTGCATTGTATTTTGTTGAAACACAATTTATTCCACAATGAAATACATTTATGAATCTGCAAAAGCTCCCACCTTAGACACAGAAACCCTTTGTCATTAAGCTTGGATAGTGAAAGGACTGCTGTGCACCTGCCTTCCAAAGCATGATTTCTAAAATCATTTCCAGAGTTGTCATAAATGCACTAAGGATTACAGGGAGTAGAAAGGAAAAAAGATACCTTCTTCTGCCTTACTAAAACCATTCTGCTTTTATTTGTTACTTTATGATATGAAAAGAAAAAAAATATTTTCTGAAGTCACTCTCTGACTGCCCCCCACTATGTTCTCCTTATAAGACCTGGCCATGCTTGTTGGTTTGGTTTATTTTTAAGGTGGACACTATTTTCTTTCCTCTAATAAATTATGTGTTGCAACAGCTCTGTTTTACCTGGTCAGGTTCTAGATCCCTGATCCACTGGGGGACAAAAAAAAATCTAAAATGGAAAGGTAGTCATGGATTAATAATCATATTTTATACAATTAGTATGTAGTATTATATAAAAGACAACTCTCCCCAGGTAAAACCAATATTCTCTGACCTAACCAGGGAGGTATGTACTGTTTTGTATAAACAAGCTGGATCATGCTGGCTTCCACACTCTGCCTCTCACCTGGAGTTCTTCTCCCTAACAAAAGAACTTTATACTTAAAAAGTTGTTGGGAAAATAATTCTTTTTAAGACTTTATTAAATTCTACACAATAAGTAAACCTAGATTTCTTCCAAAAAAATATTTTTCTAATTTTCACTGGCACACAACTCTACTCCATAACTATAAACTATATTTTAGTGTATCTTCAGCAATAATGCTTAGTGTTAAAGGTCAAATTTGGAATTAGTTACAAAAATAATGACTTAATCTTTAAATCATCACTAATGTTGGTGTTCTGTGGTGTTTCCCCCTAGAAAATGAAAATACTTTCATAAACTCATACTGAAATATTAGTGTCTAAAGGATAATCTGTGGCTGAAAAAAGACTTTTAGTTTGAATGAAAAAACTGAATTTATAACCCCCAAAATGAGGGCCGGGGAAATAGCTCAGTAGGATAAGTGTTTGCCTGGCAAGTGCAGGGTCCTGAGTTCAATCCCTGGTTCCACAAGAAAGAAAGAAAGAAAGAGAGAGAGAGAGAGAGAGAGAGAGAGAGAGAGAGAGAGAGAGAGAGAGGAAGAAAAGTGACTTTCTGGTAGATACTGAATTTCTTCTAAAAGAAATAGTCTTTAGTTAAATCATGCTTACACTGGACAATACAATCAGGGGGCATGTTTTCACAGAAAAAAAAAACCAAAAAAACATGACTCTGTGATAGAGCTCCCAGTCCACCACAAAACCGATGCTCTTCCCCATACTCAGTACTATGGTGTGGTTTTTATGTTTTTCTTCCTTTCTTGCCTCATAGGTAATCATTCCCCAGGGTCTTCCAAGGTCCTCTTCTAACCATCTGTCATTCTCCAGTCCTTTCAATTCAAAGACAGTGTCTACGCAAGTCTCTTCCCATCTGCCCAAGAACTTTAGAACCCTCCCAACACCCCCTTCTCCTTTCATTCATTCTTTCAACAAAGTCTTGCTTGAGACTGGCCTTGCACTCACTGTACAGCACAGGTTGCCTCGAACTCACGGCGGTCCTCCTCCTCAGCCTCCTGCGTACTGGGATTGCAAACATGTGCCACAAGGCCTGAGTCAGAACCCATTTTTAAATAGCTATCTGTCATATAATTTGTCTGATTTAAAACCGACCTAAGGATGGCTTCTTGTTACCCATAATATAGATTTCAGAATTCTTAGGGGGTGGGCATTCACAACCCAGAAAAGCTCTCTTGGTCTCCCTTTTTTGCCTTGACAGCTTCCATTCCTAGAAGAGTAATCACAGAATTTCTGCACCAGTCTGATGCTTGCCTGCAGATTGTGCCGCTCCTTCTGCCTGGAACGTCCTTTCCCCTCTCCTGTGTCTGGTCAGTTATTGCAAACACCCCTCACACTCACTTCGAAGGGCACCTAACTGCGACACCCTCCTTCCTCGCCCCTACCCTCCTCTGGGCAGGCTTACTTGCTTCTCAGTCTTCAGGTCTATTATGACCTGAAAAAAGCTTTACTCTGCAATTGCCACCTTATATTCCTTTAGTTATGTCTCTTCCAATTTGATCCTTTGTGCTAAAAAATAAAAGTCTTGGCCTGATACTCGCTTTATTTCCAGCATCTCACTTCGGAGATGCAACTCCAACTCCCCAGGAAGTTGAAACAGAGTTCTCTGTGGAAACACCAACATGCTACTCTTGCCTCCTGTGAAGTCAGTTATCAGAGAGAGAACAAATTCTTTATTTTAGACTTCATTCAAGAAGGAAATGTATAGCAATTCCCTACAGAATATAATTCTAAAGACATATGTGGGCTAGTATTTTTTTAATTATTATTATTATTTTTATTGAAGAACAAATAGCAATGAGACAGTTTCAAGACAAATTAACAGGACAGATTCAATAAATTAATACACAGCAAAATGTTTTCACAATGTTTTGGTGTCGTACAAGGTGCATACACGATATTATACTTACAGCTATTATTATAGCAGATGTCTCTAATCAGAGAATGAAGCAAGTGCAGCTATATACTTATATTTTTATAGCTGAATTATATCACAGATTCAATAATTAATACTTTCTACCTTGTTATCCCCCTGGTGTTTGTCCATAGTACTAGAAGCTGCCATAATATCTTGTCCGTGGGCTAGTACTGTAGAATGTATGTTCACGTTTACTGGAATATTGCTCTAGGCAAACTCCTAGATGATATGAGTGCATCCAGGGAGACTGAGTGCCCTAAGTTCACAAAACTTTCTTTAAATGAGATTCCTTGATTATCAGATCAAGGGTATATCCACTGGCATCAACCGTATCTTAAGATATGACATATGAATCATTTAGATCTTGAGAAGTTGTTACGGAACAGAAAGTTTAGCAATGGTAGGGTGGGGTGGGGTGGGGTTGGGCCGGAAGTATTGACAATGACCTCAGAACCTGTGAAAGGGAAAGCCAGGAAGGAGAGGCAAGGGAGAGTGGGCTAGCATTACAGGAAACAACCAGGAGGAAGGTTGAAAGACAGCCCACCATATTTAAATAAAGTTTTGCTATTCTATGATCATGCCAGTTGTTTCTTCTCACAGTGCATGCTCAGGAAAAGCAGGGCATGGGCTCAAAACTGTCTATGATGTAGTCACCATTGTACCAGGTTTTGACAGCCATGTGTGACACCTGCCATCATTGCAGGATCCATGGATAATGGATTATTCATAATGGAGTCATTACATGGAGAGTGGATTTATTGTAAAAACAAGTTTAGCTCTCACCTTCGCTCTTTCTCTCCTGTGTCCACACACTCTCTTTTGCTTCTGCCTTGGTAGGGTGGTGCAAGTAAAGGCCCACACCACCTGCAGGTGAATTCACCCTTGAGCTTGAATTTTCTAGTCTCCAGAGCTTTAAGAAATACAGATAGAGCTATAATCTTGTGGATTTCTTGAATGAGTATAGCAGGAAGTGACTCATTCCCTGCTATACTCATTCTGGAATAGCAGCACTACATGGGCTAAGAGGGGCCTTGATCCAGAAAGCATACAAAGGTGGGCACCTCATATTTTCATGATATTATCTTCCCCTCTAGAAGACGTGTTCAAAATCTCATTCAATGAGCTATGTTGAATGAAACTGTAAAAAACTGTACTAGATGCTGATAATGCAGAAGTTTACCAACAAAATAAAAGCCACTACCTTCATGGAGTTTGGAGTGAGAAGATAAACTCTTCTGGGTATTTTTGTTTCCAGAATTTGGTGACCCAAAGTATTTGCTTGTGAAATAGGTACTAAGGGGATGGGTCTGGTCTTTCAGTGAAAAGGACATGATGAGTAACAAATTCTTTTCTCAAAGACTGGTAACAATAAGAATAACATGATGTTGAAAATTTGTTTCCTTATGATCATACTTAGAGGTGAGTGTGTAAAGGCAACAGGTCATCACCCTATACCATTCAGGGAAAGTTACGGCTCTCTTCAGCATTTCTCATTTATAAATAGTCTTTTGCTTAATTGTGGAAAGTTGAACTCACTTATGGGCCTTATGGAGCAGGGCCTTGCTTTTATTTTCTCTCTCTAATCCAATTCTACCCTTCAGATGACCAGCATTCTTTGACCTTCTTGTGAGGTCACTGCTCTATGCTTTCAACCTGTGTCCTTAAATGCGTTGGGGTAGAAAACATCTGGTGGGAGAACAGGACTTTTGCTTCCTTTGCCAGACTTTTTAAAATAGCAATAAAAACATATAGGATTAATTCCAACTCAGAAATAAAGTGTGGTTTAGAACTGTGGCTATTCAATGCCAGATATTAATACTTTTAACATCCTATAGATATTTTATTCTAATATATTCATAAAATTCTACTCATATAGGTTGCATAAGGAAGCAATAGGAAACGAGGTATGAGAAATATAGATTTTGGAACACTAAATGTGTCAGTGAGTGTTTATAAGTAAAAAACAAGACAAAATAATACACAGATTAAAAATGCAATTTCAGACCACAGTGAAATGGAGGTACTTAGGAGGTCTCATGAGGCCTCCCCATAATGTTTATATTCTTTTTATACTTGAAGTAGTTATGGCAAGCAGAGGAATCTTTGGCTCGACTTCTCCTGAAGCTAGGCCTGGGATCATCTGCTCTTAGGAAAGCCTCACCTTAAATGGTTTCACAGGAGCATGAATGTCAATTTCTTAGTTTATCACAAAAAAAATGAGTCCAAAGAACCATCCAGCACAAGAGAGCAGCTGTTCAGAAAATCCTTTCCTATTAAAAGGAAAAAAAAAAAGGTCCCACAAACCTGCGCATGCCCAGATGGTATCTTCTGGGATGAATTCAGTAAATGGATCAGTGGATGCATTGCTACATGTTGATACAATCTGCTAATGAGCCTAGACCCATCTTAGCGATCCAACAGACAAATCCTCCTGATGAAGCTCCTCGTGGCGTTAGCATCTCCCCCTCAGTATTTCTGAGACACAGCTCCGATGTCTCTCCTCTCCAGGTTCGCTCCCCTATCCAGACTGTGGTCACAGTCTTCCTCTAGACAAGGGTTCATATAATTTATTTTTTTATGTATTTATTTTTACGTATTTGGAACAAGGTCTCTGGAGTGTACAGGGTCTCACTGCATAGACTGGACTCATGAGTCTCCTGTTTTTAGCCTCCCAAGTGCTGGGATTACAGGCATATGCCACCATGCTCAGTCTCAATCGCCCCCCTGGGAACAGGGCCAGCACAGTACACAGGATTGAATGCTGGCCACTGTGCTCTGCCTGAGCAGGCACTTTAATCTGCTGAGCAATCTGGCCAGCCCTCATATAATTTATTAATTTCCATTTCTCTGAATTATAGTTCAGTTTTCTTTCCATGAACACACTCTAATTGCATTTTAAATATTTCTAAAATTTTCACCCATACATCATTAATTTCTTAGTTCAGTTCTATAGATTTTGCTAGATAACTTTTTTCAGAAGTCAATTTTGCTTCCCTTCTTTCCAAACTGGGACTCACCCACCTAGAGATGAATACTCAGCAACAGAATAAAGAACACAAAACCTGGTTCTATAATCACCATCCCACAAGCACTGAATGATCATCTTTGCAGTGACTATTTACCTGGATACTTGCCTTTTAGGTTTAAAGTTTAAATGCCAACGTACTTTGCTATGAGTTCTCTGACTCAGTCCTTTGTTTAGTTCAGTTCATAAGGTACACACTGGCTGCTGAAGCAATTAGGTTCTGAGTCAATGATGATTAAGAGGTTAAAAGAAGTGAGTAGAGCCACCGAACACAGAATTTATTTAGACAAGATGCCACGTCTGCATCTTGGCCTCTGAATAACTACTACGAAGACAACAGGCAATGTATCAATTATTGTAACTGTCCTACCAACCTGTTCTGAAACTGTTTCATTGCTATTTTATCTTCCTACTCAAAATGAATAAAATATTAAAAAGTAAATCTGGCCTAGTCTTAAAAAATGGAAGATTAATAATAAGAGAATATTATTAATAGCTTAATACTATTAATATGATTAATGATTGATATATATTTAATAATATGGAGATATTTATTTATTTTGTATTCTAAGGAAGGGTCCACAGGGTGTTCAAGCTCTCACTGCTAGATCAGACTCATAGTGATCCACCTATTTACAGCCTCCCAAGGGCTGGTATTACATCCAGGTTTATTTTCCACCTCAGCATGCCCTGGGGGATTGAACCCCCTGGCACTTTAATACTCTGAGCTATTTGGCTGAACTCAGGACTTTGTAATTGCTAAGCAGGTGCTCAAGCCACTGAGCTATCTCCCCAGTCCTGCGGATGTTTAACACATTTCTCAAATACCAGCTTCTTAAATCCAAGAAACAAACAAAATGCTATGCTGAATTAGCAGAGGTTTATCCCATGACAGGTTGGAAATAAATATAGACATTGTACTCATAATAGAAATTAGGTCCTCACTCACAAGTGACTAAGTCAAAATTAGAAAAATATATTTTGCCTTATAACATGAGAAGGTACTACAGGTATATCTGTTTCCCAGAGAATTAAAAACAAAAAAAAGAGGAAGGAGCCAGGGAGATGGCTCAGTAGAATAAGCGCTTACCTGGCAAGTGCAAGGCCTGAGTTCAATCCCTGGTTCTCCCCACACACACACCAAAAAAAGAGGAAACCACTGTAAAATTTATGAGGAAATCCCAAACCTCCACTCTTCTATAAGAAACAAAAAAAGAATATGTCCCAAGTAGGTGCAGGTACAACATAATTCATACTCTGGTTTGTTTTCGGTTATTTGGTGTTTGGTGTTTGGCGATACCAGGGATTGAACTCAGGACCTTGCACTTGCCAGGCAGCCGCCCGTATCACTGAATGGCCCCAACATGCTCTGTTTTGAATGATTTCTTTTTACCACAGAGAGTTCTACTTTAAGCTTTTCTTGAGTATTTGAAAGAATTGATTTTTCTCTTCATGTGAGGAGAGTAGGAAAGAAATGGCTGTAGCAGAAAACCTGTGGCTGAACACCTCAACCACAATCTGAAAAGAGAGGATGACAGGATGGCTGCGTTTTCCTCCCCATCATCTCCTGGGAATGGGCCACTTTTTAACAGCATGACATAAAAGTGTGCATTTCAGGAATACAACATCCAAATGCAATCTCCCGGAACCCAGGAATGGAATGTACCATTTCTCCTCAAAATTTCTTTTGTTTCCTTTTTCTATTAATAGCCAGGCATTAATGTATCCTTCCTTGACCTTCTCAATAATTCTCTTACTTATTAACACCCCTGGTTAATTAAGAAAATGCCTCTCCATAGTTCAACTCCGTGAGGGAGTCAGATATTTTCTTTCAAATAAGTTACTCTTGGGGATCATTCAAGTGCCTATGGATAAAACATTTCTCAGAAACTGTCTTGCTTCATGAGAATTAATTTTGCTCACACTAATCTATAAACCTTCAGGAGATATTCCAAAGAAAACCTTTCTGTCGTTTTGCTTGTTTTGTTAACTTATGGAAAGGACCTTAACTTTTTTGCATGAGAATATATTGCATGATATTCTGAGTTGAGGTTTCAAAAAACCAGGAAATTTCTATGAGCCCTCTCTTCTTCACCTCCTGCTTGCTTGAATGTAGGAGTATGAAATGGATATTGTTAAGCCAGAAAGCCTAGGTCAGCCGAGATCCTCCAAAAAGGAACAGGTAGATAGGGGCACACACTCCAGGATTTCTAGCTACCAGCACAAGATCTGCCACATCAGAAGTGTCAGACAGAAGTTTCAAGTTTCTTGAGAATCATTTTTTTCCCACACCAATCCCCTAAGGAGATTTCTGAGAAGGAAGTAGTTCATAAAGCAGATCTCTGTGTAGTAAAAGCTATGTCACGCCCCAACTTTGAACCCTCTAATGGAGCCCCACCACTATTAGAACGCAATTCAAAACCACAGAAGACAGGCCCTTGGCTCTAGCCAAGCCCACTTGCTTTCTCACTTTCTCCCGAGCTCACTCTGCTCGGGCCCCAGAGGGGTCCTGGCTGCTCCTTGAACTTGACAAGTATATTCCTCACTCAGAGGTTTCATGTTTCTTTTTCCCTCTCCACAATCCTTTTCTGCAAAGCTGAAGGTTTCATCTTCTCTGTTCGTTATAATATATATGTGTTGACCTTTTTTCTTTCCTGCTTCCTTTCTAGAGTTTTGGATCTTAGAAGGTCAGGGCCAGTTTCTCTGTTGTTCATGGCCAAATTGCCAAGGCCTGAAACATAGCATTCTCAGTAAGTGTGTCTACTGAAGATTGGACTGTAAGTTACTTAAATGTACTAATTTATCCTAACAACAATAAAAAGCATCTGTGTCCACCATTGTCTTTGTACTGCACAGCATAGTGAATGCCAGATTATAAGAAAAATAGAGCCTACCCTGCTCTAATGGGCCTTATAGTCTACCATCTCAAGAATGGCAAACAAGGAATTATCCAAGGAACCCCTAGAAAGAGAAAAATGGCAGCAGTACTATGTAGTAAGTGGAGCAACTACTTCATATCAGTTAGAACTCTAAGGAGGTGATGTTTTTAAGGTGGGTTTTCCCTGATAAGAAGGCACAAGCCCAGCCAAGACCTAGGTTAAGAGCATTCCAGAAAGAGAGAAAGCAGCCCAAGAGTTCCAGGTAAGCAAGAATTTGACATGCTGGAGGAGGCAAGTGACTGTGGGTGTAAAGAATGATGGGTAGTAGTGTGCTAAGAGAGGAGTTCTAGGAGGGCACTCGCTGGGCCAGCTGCTGCAGGCAGCTATGAGCGGGTGGGAAAAAGATGAAATCACTCAGGAGTTGCAGAAAATTCAGGCAGGGTTTAAGCAATGGAGGGACGTGACCCAGTGGTCCATGCAGAAAATAATGATGGTTATTCAAGGGAGATAGTCCAATAGAGGAAGGCACAGATCCCAGATGCGTTTTAGAGGTGAGATCGACATTGATGGTGAAAGAAAGGGAGAAACATGGATATAATGCAGATTTCTACTTGAACAGTTTATTTGCTAGGGCTACCACCAAGAGGGGAAATTGAAGGAGGGTCACTGTGTTGCCAGCACTTTAGACCTGAGAAGCAGATGCCCCGTTAGGGATATCAAGGGGACTGTTCAGGACGTGACCTTGGTATTTAGGGAAACTGTCATGGATGTAGATGAAGATTTGTACAGTCAAGCCAGATATGGATATCATTTCAAAGCAAAGGACTAGATAAAATGACCAAAGGAGAGGGCATGTGTAGGTAACATTAGAATTCTGATCTTTTCCTTAGAACTCAACATTTAAAGTTGTACAGAGGAAGAGTAAATACACAGGACTGAAAAAACAAACAGTTAACAGTGAGTTAGGAAAAACAGTAGCATTGCGCCCAGTAAGTAAAAAAATAAGCATCTTAAAGAAAGAGGTGGGTCTCTGCCATGATCTGAGGGTAAGAAATTCATTGAGATGCAGCCCTGAGTGCCATTGGTGCATAGGTTGCTGCTGGGTTTCACAGTAGGCCAGTTTCAGTCCCATAGTGGAGGCAGAGCCCAAGTGGAAAGAATTATGCAAAAAAGTGAGAAGTAGGAAGGTGAAATCATTTATTCCAAGTGATTATCTCAAATTTTGCTGTAAAAGGAAGTGCGCTGTGTAAGCTGGTTCTGCAGAGATACCTGGCATTGAAGCCTCTGCTCTAACTTGACTTTTTCATACGACATGTAAGCTGGGAGCAAGCAATACTTTAAAAATGGAGAGCCCTGTATTTCCCATGAGGCTCAATTGATAGTCTCGACTTCAATGCAGTACACTTGGCTTTTTTTTCTTTCCTTGTGGATCACTTTTTCCCCAACTGTTTAATGTATTTGTACTGATTTTTTTGTTCGTTTGTTTTGTATCACACAGGACATAAAACTCAAGACTTCATAATGTTAAATCAGTTTTTTCCTCTAAGCAACAAACCATCATTCTTTATCTTTATTCAGTAATAGACAACTTGTAGAGTGGCAACAGGTTTAATAAAAAATTGAGCAGAAATTAGAGCATTCCCCCCTGTTCCGCACTTTAATTCCCAAAATGTTGCCTATTATCAGCATCTTGCATTGGTGTGAAAGTTGTTACAAGGAATGAGCCAATGCTGAGATGTTGCTATTAAATAAGGTCCATAGTTTATCCTAGAGTTCACGCGTTGTGGTGTGCATTTACAAACATCTGGTAACATGTAGTAACATACAGTATCACACAGGGTAGTTTCACTACAACTTCCCAGTACACTATGTACCAAGTCACCCTTTTTTCCCTCTTATCTCCCAGCAACCACTGATTTTTATGTCTTAAACAGTTCTGTTTTTTTCCCAAATGCAATCAAGTTGAAATTATAGCATTATGCACTTTTTTGTACTTAGAAGTTTGACTACTTTCACTCAGTGATATACATTTAAGTTTCTTCCATGTCTTTTATATCTTTAATAGCTTATTTCTTTTTAATAATACTTCATTGTGTGGGTGTATGAGTTTATTTATCCATTCACCCATTTAAAGCTATAATAGCTACGTAATAAATATAAATATAGCTGCTATAAAACTCTATTCTAATGCCTTTAAACTTTTTAACCCATTTAAGCAAATAACAAGGAAAACAAATGCTGGGTTATCTGATAAGCACATGATTCATTTTGTAAGAATCTGTCAAACTATATTCCAAAGTGGTTGCATCATTTTGCATTCCTACCATCCATGAACAAGGGTTTTGTTGTTCTTTATACAGTGTTATCAATGATTGATATTCTAGCCTTTTCTAAGAGGTAGAGAGTGAAATCTCATTGTTGTTTTTATTTGCAATTTTTTGATGACATATAATTGGAATAAATTTTTATATGTCTTTTTTGCCCTCTGTATATCTTCTCATGTGAGGTTCTTTGAGGTCTTTTGTCAAGTTATAAACTAGGCTCTTTGTTTTGTTTATCGCTGTCCTTAGTGTTCTGCACATATTTTGAAGAGCCATTATCATTGATGTATGTGTGTAGAGGTGAAGAAAACTTGCCTTCCGTCTCTAGACATTTGAGTGCAATAAAATAAACTGACGGTAGAACAATAGGATAAAATGGCTCACCAGTTTACTTAATGCACATATGGGCACGAGATCCATATAAAATACAAAGCTCAAAGGAGGGCCAGATCATTAAGGATTAAAAATCCTCTTGGTAGGGAGAGATGAATGCAGGGTGTATGCAGTTTTACAGGGTTAGCAAATGATTTTTAATGTTAATTTACTGTTAGAGGAAACTATAACCATTTTAGTTAACACGCGTGCTGCTTGAAGGATCCCCTTCAGCCGCCAGTCACATTTAGGAGCTTGTTTGGTATCTTCTGACTTCCATGTGGCCAAACTGCAGCAGCTGCTGAGACCCAGAATCCAATCTGGCTTTTTGGTATAATCTGTCATCCTTTTGGCTCTGTTGAAGAAGAGTATCCTAGTGGTCTCAGTAAAAGGGATTTTCTCATAAGTCTCGTTCATGCTCCCAGCAATTCGATCTATGATAGAGCCCAACAGGAAGTAGACGCAAAGGTGTAGCTCTGATCCATAATGTTACCCACCACCAGGAGCAAGAATGTTTATTCACCCAAGGTAGGGATGTAAAACGGTGCTGCCATTTTTAGTCAACCTTCAGCAAGTTTTTCTTAAGGGACACATGAGCTTGATGTAGTCATTTGTCTAGATTTCCTTGGCAGGCAGACACTCTACCTCTGCATGAAATTCAGTCCCTACGTTCTAGGACAGAAGGAACAGAAGGTTTATGTCCAAGGAATGATGCATGTAGGCTGCTTGGGGAGCTGCTGCTTTCAGTCAAACCAGCAGCATCTGAGTTGAGCCAGGAAGGCTGGAAGGAAGGGCTACCATGGTATAGGTCATTCACTGGGCCAACAGCTCTGCACTGTTACTGGTCAGAATGAGTTGCAGGTTGGTCGATATGGACTCTGTATTTGGCAGGAAATTAAGCTCCAGTAGAAGTACCTTGAGGTAGCCTAGTTCTTCCTTGAATTAGCTAACACTGGGACTTTTAGGATTCAACTGCCCTTTTCTTGTTCCAGTGACTCTACATTGTTATGGAAGACCAAGTAAAAGACCAGAACAGAACAAGAAATTAAAAGGCAGATAGCTATAGAATTCACACACTTGTAGCAGCTCAGCCATCTTCCCTCTCTTCTTTTAGCAGATGCAAGGGCTCTCTATCTAAAATTCAAAGTGGCATAATTTGGGGTGATATTTTCTGAACCCCAACATGTGTTTTACAAATAATTTCTTGCCTTCTGTGGCTTGTCTTTCCATTATCTTAAACCTATTTATTATTTTTCATAAAACAATCATTATCTCATGGAAAGTGAGACTTAAAACTCACTAATCTTTTTTATCCCCACCAGGGATCAAACTTGGATCTTTGCACTTGCCATGCAGGTGCTTATGACGCTGACCTAGCTTTTAGGCCCAAAATTCACTATTGTGGATCAACTATTTTTCCCAAATTTGCTATTTTTTAATAATTCTAGTGCTGAGCCTATTGAATCAAAATGCACTCCCTTAAATGTGGTATATTTGTTTTGCTCTAGTTTGTATGTTATTGTTTTATTTTTTGGTTGTTTTTGTGTTTCTTTTTAGTTTTTTATTAATTTTATTGAGAAACTAATAGCAATGAGACAGTCTCAAAGCTGATTAGTAGGACAGTTTCAATAATTAATACATTGTATATTGTTGTTTCATAGTGGTTATTCATAGTACAAGATGCAGACATGATATCCTGTTCAAACACTATTGGTACAAAAATCTTTCTTCTGTTTTTGTGCTTTGAGACAGGGTCTTACTATGCAGTTTAGGCTAGTCTTGAACTCACTATGTGGACCACACTCGCCTCTACTTCTTCATAGTCTTCCCTCCTCATCCTTCTGAGTGCTGGGATTATAGGTGTGTGCTATTGATTGGTGGAAAACTGCTTCCTGGGACCTTAAGCCTTCAGTTGCTAAGACCATTGAAGCTCTGAGATTTTACCATCTTTTTTTTTCTTGGTGGAACTGTGGATTGAACTCATGCCCTGTGCTTGCCAGGGAAACCCTTACTCCACTGAGCCATCTCCCCTGCCCAAGACTTTACCATCTTGAAAACTGACAAGGTAGCCTGCCAGTTGCCATCAGAATGCATGGAATTTCTAGGACAGATATGAAGGTCTTTATAAGTTTTGCCACAGCAAGCTCTGTGAGTTTCATATTTGCATGAGTTCTTTTCATTGTCTATATCCCATAGGGGAGATGACCACCAGCCCATGCAAATGTTAAGTAAACAGCAAATTCATGTTACACCTGAAGGACTCTATAGATTTAAGAAACCTCAGGCTTTTAAAGAGATTGGTCCTTCACTCTCCTTGGCCACAGGGAAACGTGATCTCTGTCTTTCCAGGCTATGTACTACACAAACATTTTTAAAAAGATGATCTGAAACAAAAATTATAATTCCTGTGCTAAGTAGCTGTGCAGACATGTGGAGGAAACATGCAGAATTTCCTCCCACTGTAATCTTTCACCTCTCCAGCTCATGGTGAGCTGCCAAAGAAAATGTTCCTTATGACTAAAAAATTCTCTAATAATTCTCTATTACCCAAATTATAAACTCCTCAGCAGGGCATCAAGACTGCTTAATTCATCATCCAATAACTTTTTCTAATCTAATTGCAATATCTAAAACTTCCCAACATATATCATCTATACAGCCTTTATGACCTTCCTACCCTTTGCCTTTTTAATCAGCTCTGAGTTTCAGTTCCTTCCATTCTCCCTTCCCAAGAGCTCTCCTGTATCAGTAATTTAATTGACATAATTGGATCTGTTCACTGAAGCATTAAATCAAGTGATAACTCCACATGAGAGATTTCTAAATAAATACCCTCCTTCTTCTGAGCTCCAATAGCACTCTTTCCCACTGTGCCAGTCAGCTGTCTGTCACTGGGTCAGATACCTGAGATAATCACTGAAAAGGTGTAAGAGTTCATTTGGGCTCATAGTTTCAAAGGCTCCGTCCATGGTCAGCTGGCTCCATTGCTTTTGGACCAGAGATGAGGCAAAGCTTCCTGGTAGGAGGAGGGGCATAGCAGAGTGAAGCTGTTCACTTCTTGAGAGCAAGGAATGAGAAAGAGAGGAAGGGGTTGGGATTCCTCAGAAGCTCTTCTCAGGTGTATTCCCAATAACCTAACTTCCTTCTACTGGATTACTCCACAGTAATACTCCACCATCTCCTAGGGGCACCACAAGCTGGCAACCAAGCCTTCTTCTGCACATGATCCACACCATAACTCCCTCACAATTCAACTTAAGCACTCTCTTTGTGCTTAATTGCCTATTTGTGTATTCTCTCTTCAAACATGCAATCAACAAGACTCTACAGTTCTTCAGCTTTATGACTTTTATTCCAAGTACTGCATCTGGCAAATGTTTGAGTGCACGAAAGAAAAAATAAACATGGTTTTGTATTCTCTTAGGAATTTGGAGAGATGAGAGATAAGAATATAATTTTGAAATGCAATGGCCTTCTAACAAAACAACTAACCAACTTTGTTCATTATTACCATAATTAGAGGTTTCTTTTAGACTCTCTAGGTACTTCAACCCAAAACCCAGTGCTTCTTTTATCCAATCTTCCATTACACTACAACTTAATGTGAAAGTAACATTGCAAAACCAAAGACTGCATTCTAGCTTGTCAACATCCCTCTTCTTATTCTCTTTTATCTCGGCTGAAATCCATTTCCGAGCTGTTTGACATCCTTTGAATGCTTTTATGTTGGCGTCACTGGTCATGAAGTCACCTTGCACAACCCAGCCCTCCCAAGAGGAGGGCAGGTTCTAATTAAACTGATGGACAGCAGGGTGCAAACTGTGTCCGTCCAGTGAGATCAGACTAACATAATGGTTTTAAAAATGAGCAGTCCACAGCTTTGTTCCCTGAAACAGTGATACACAAAGCAACTCAGCTTACAGGGAAAACAACTGAGTTTCATCAGAGAGATTTGTGAAGAAAGGGACAAAACAGAGGAGGCAATAAGCTGCCCAGGGGAGTGCAAAGAAAGGGCTCTTGGCAAAGGCATCTGCTTTATGTTCATGAAGTTCTGGGTTTGAAAAAGAAGAATGTGCGTCTTACTAAGTCAGGGAACATCATTCTTTTCTCTATTCAACAAATATTTTGTAAGCACCTATCAAGCACTGGTTATACAACAGTTAATAGAACATATGTAATCGCAGCCTCTGTAGATTTCGCAACAGGTAAAAAAACAAAAACCAAATAACCAATAAATAAATTTTGATAGTTGACAATCAGTTAAGGATAAACGCTATGAAGGAAAAACACAGCATGCCGAGAAACTCATTGATTATGAGAACTACTGGGATGGCCTGGTCAGAAGGTAATATTTTATTTGATCTAAAAAAATAAGGAGTTAGCTTTACAAAGAGTGTGAAGGAGATGATTAACCAAAGAGAATAAAAGTATTTAACCTCATCCACACATATGTACTTCTATGAAGTTTAGACAGATAGCATTTGGTATAGGATCAGCAGTTTGTAAATGGGCAGCAAATAATTGTTCTTGCCACTGTTAAGGTTGTTGACCTCATGCACAATGTAGCCAGACAATGAAGCCATACCATCACTGAGAGATCTTCTAAACTCCAGTGAGCACTAAAATAACTACCAGCAATTATGTTTTTAAAAGAAGAAAGTATATAGGATATTCTAACAGACCAAAAAAGTCTTAAGAAACTCAGCCACTTCTTCCTCTTCTTTCCTTGATTAATATCTCATCTGAATTTCTGAATAATGGTAAAACCTCACAAGGATGATTAGAGATTTCACATTTGCTATGCAAGGCAAGTAAAAAAATCAAATATAAGGAACCAGGATGTTTGATTTAATTAAGGAAGCATTTTATTTCTGAGAGCTTTAACTTCCATTTGTATATAAATAATGTGTTGATTACAGAGGACTTGAATTTTCTCATTAAAGCCATCTTACCTACTTTGTAACCTGGACCTTGCTACTTGTATTTATTGACAAAGTTTGCTATAAGTGACTTATGCAGCTTATTTAGAGCATTCATGTATTCATTTAATCTGAATTAGTCTTTTCTGTGTGATCTGTTCCCTTTAGAAGCTTTGGTAATTTATACTTTGGCATCTTCCAGAAGATAGTGAATTCATTTCAGGTAGATTCTTTTATGGTTAAATGGTCTTTGTAATATTTATAATTTGATAAAGATTGAATGGGTTCTCAAGATGTAACATTCCTTCCTTTATTATTCTGCCAAATCTTTCTTCCTGTAATCCTTAAGATTACTCTTGCATCTCTGATTCCATATGTCCCAGAGCCCCATAAGGGCCCCATATGATTCACTATATACTTAAAAATGTATGTGTGTGTGTGTGTGTTTGTGTGCGTGTGTGTATCTTTGTTCTTTGTCTCATGGGAGGAGATGAGTTGTTAGAAGAGTTGTGCAAGTTTTAGCAAAGACACCCAGAAGTTCGGCCTCCCATTACACAGATGGTCCCCAACTTGACTTGAAATGATTAATGTCCTTTATTAATCTTGAATGATAGTCTTAAGGTCCCGTAGTAAACATGGTTTCAGATCACCTCTCAAGTGAGCCCTTTTTATACTATCTTATGAAATGTTTTTAATTGTCCCAGATTAAAATTCTGTGAATTTTTGACCATATTAAAGGCATATTTTTTTAAAAACGAGAGATAATGTCATGACTCTCTCATACATCAAGTGAACATGTGCTACAGACTTTAATTCATTTTTATCATCAATGAATAAATTAGAAAGAAGTTCTAAAAGGAGGGAAGGAGAATTCAAAGAGCTGGGTCAAGTATATTGAAATAAAGTCTCTAATGGGGGTGAAACTCTTCCCCTTGCCATAACCAGGGAAAAGTCAGTTGAATCTCTATTGGGATGCACCCATTTACATGTCCACAATAATAATTCTTGCTTTTATTCATTCTTATCAGTTATCTCTAATTTATAGAATCGTAATGTGGCTGAATGTCAATGGTAGACAAACACTCTCATAAAGTCAGAACCAGACAACATAGAAGGGATTTCTCTGGTAAGGCATAGTTTTTCACTGAAGGATAATCTTTCTCTACAAAATTGTTCATATTCCTTGCCTGTCACTCTCAATCTCATCCACTCGTAAATATATATATTAAAATAGACTAGTGTATCTGGCAGGCTCCAAGGACTCAATAGTGAATCACAAACAGTCCCTGTCTCAAAGAGCCCAGAATACCACACGAAGAGACATAAGTGCAAACAAAGATTACAATAAAATCTTACACAGAGCACAATGGGATCAAAAATAACAAGTAACTCTCAGTGACTGTTTTTGTGTCTATATTTGTTCTAAATGCTCTTCACAAAATTTTTCCTTTAAACTTCTTAGACCCATAGGTAGTTACAGTCACTAAACCCATTTTGGGTTAGAAAAATGAGGCAAAAAGGAATTCAGGAAATGTCCTTCAGAAGCCAGGTACTGTCTGACAAACCTATTGTCCTGAATACTCAGGAACTGAGTTTTCAAGATTCAGACCTTCATCTCAAAAACTAAGAAAATAAATCCAGGAATGAAAGAAGAATGGAAAGAAGGTGTTTCTACTTCTGTATCATTCTAGAGCCTACACTCCAAACCCTAAGCTATACAAACAGCCCTCCCACAAAAGAAAGAAGACTTAAAACTACCTTGGTAGGGTAAAGCTGGAGTAAGCAGTTGGGCTGAACCTGAAAGGGAACTTGTTTGTATTCTTAGCTCAGAGAAGAGCTTTCCAGAATGAAAGAGAACCAGATACACAAACATACAGATGTGGGTGTTGACCAAGTCTTGCAGTACCTCTTAGGCCAATTTAAAATGTTCCCATTGTGAAGAGAGAAAACCCATGAGAGTTTAAAGGTGGGAAAAGCCTGGAGCTATTTTGCTTCTTCTAAAGAACTATGCTCAAGTCTATTCATAGCAATATGGGCAACGGGTTAGAGATTGAGCTAATCATTAAGAAACTATGAGAGTAGGACCAGCAAAAGACAATAAAGACCTATTGAGATTCGTAATTTTGTACAGTAAGGAAGTAATTGAAATCTTGAAAAAAGATACAAATATCTGGATATGCAAAAAAGTCAGGAGAAAAACATGTTAGAGCACACCAATAATAATAAAGGTGAATTGCGATAAAAGACTCCTGAAGGACCCAACAAGGAAGAGAAGTAAAGGAGTAGAGAATGAGTTAAAAATCCTCTGGCCAGGGGCCAGGGAGATAGCTCAGTAAAATAAGTGCTTGCCTGGAAAGCACACAGTCTTGAGTTCAATCCCTAATATCACCCCCCCCCAAAAAAGAAGAAAAATTCCTAGGGCCAGTCAAATAGCTCAGCAGATTAAAGCACCTGTAAGCAGGTGCAGGGGCCAGGGGTTCAAGCAGGTCCGCTGTGCCAGCCCTTGCCCCCAGGATGCACTGAGATGGCAATTGAGACTGTGTGTGGTGACACACACCTGTAAGCCCAGCTCTTGGGAGGCTGAAAACAGGCGGATCACTACAAGTCTGATCTATTAGTGAGACCCTGAACACACTGTAGACCTAAAAAAAAATACAAAAAAAGTCCTATGAAAGACAGCACTTGTCAAAAATTATAAGACAAATCCTCCTGAGTCCAAGTCTTCAGTTCTCTTGCTAGAGTTGTTTCAGGAACATGGAAGTATAACTTTGAAAGTTACTTTAAAATAAGTGAGAATAACTGGGTAAGGTTAATGAATAGACTTGAGTATAGCTCTTCAGAAGAAGCAAAATAGCTCCAGGCTTTTCCCACCTTTAAACTCTCATGAGTTTTCTCTCTTCACAATGGGAACATTTTATTTTTTTTTTCCATTTATTTTTATTTTATTGAAATACAAATGTCAATCAGACAGTTTCAAAACACCATAACCATACAGAGTCGATGGAACATTTTAATTTGGCCTAAGAGGTACTACAAGACTTGGTTAACACCCACATCGGTATGTTTGTGTATCTGGTTCTCTTTCATTCTGGAAACCTCTTCTCTGAGCTAAGAATGCATTAAAAATGGCATTACAGATCACCCAAATATATTGAAATCAGGGGTGATGCTGATGCCACTGGAAAGTTGGCTAAAAGAAAAGTTGAAAAGAGCATTTGGGTGCTCTTGTGAAAGCCTCTCAGACTCCACAACAGCCTTCTCTCTCTCATAGTCAAGTTTCACTTCTTCATGGCAGTCTGGAAATTAATAGCAGAAATGAAAAATTGAGGAAAGGAATCTGAAGGCTGAGGAGCTCTCCCATAAAGACAAGCAAAAGATAGAAAATAATAAAGGGAAAAAATAAGAATCAAAGTCTAATACGAAAATATTGGACATTTCAGAAAAAATAAATAAGATAAAGGAAGAAAGTCATAAAATAACAAATTTGAGAGCAGATCCTATATAGAAGGCATCCATCAGTAAAAATGTACACATTCCAAAGCACATTCTGAGCAGCCCCAAAAAACTGAGAACAAAGGTGTAGTACTGAAAAACAACCAGCAAGAAAAACAGAATACAAGAAAATTTAAATCACATAAAGAAAATTAGGTAGGGCTTTGAAATTTCACCCAGATTATCCAAAATATATTTCACAAAGATTGGATATTTTGATATCAAAAATATAATATCTGGCCCCTGCATATGGACAGCCTGCTATAACGCTACAGAGTACACTTATTTTCCTACTTTACTTGGACCAAACTTGTTCTGCAGACCCTGTTTCTTATCCTACCTTTAATAAAACTTTGTTATCATTAAAAAACATATAGATGATAAATAGACAGATAAATACATAGATGATATGATTGCCACATTTCAACATATCTATCAATCCAGTTATAATTTTGTATATTGTGAGAACACAAGATTAACTCTTAATGAATGTTAAGTACACAGTAAGTGTTATTAACTGTAGTTATTATGCTGAATACATAGATCTCTAGGATTCATGTGCCCCGCGTGGGTGAATCCATACTCTTTACTGCATCTTCCTCTATTACCCCTCCCCTCCAGAACCAGACCACCGCCGTTCTACCCTCCACTTCTATGAGTTCATGATTTCTGGATTCCACATGTAACGTGAGATCACAGACTATTATCTATCGGTGTGTGGCTTATTTCATTAGTATCATATCCTCCAGGTTCATCCATGATGTCTCAGGTTACAAGGTGTCATTCTTTTTAAAGGCTGAATCACTCTCTAATGATTTGAATTAAGATCATGTCCCCCCAAGCATTGCATATTAAAAGCTCAGCCTCAGGGTGGGGAGGTAATGGAACTTTAGGGGAGATGGGACCAAGATCAACGAGGTCCTGACGTTCTTGGGTACCTCGTAAAGGGGCTGGTGGGACCCTGGTCTCTTCTCATTTTTCTCTTCTGCTCACAAGCTCACAATGGAAGCAGCTTGCTCTTCCACACATTCCCATCACGACATGCTGCCCTACCTGGAGTCTCACAGCACAAAGCCACCCAGTCTTGGGCAGGAGCCTCCAGAAAATGAGCCCAAGGAACCTTTTCCTCTTCAGAAATATAGCACTGTGGAGCCAAGGTATATTAGTCAGTTTGTGATATTTAGGTGGTCTTTAAAGTTATGTATGGGGCCAGCTAAATAGCTCAGCTGATTAAAGCTGCTGCAAGCAGGACCAGGGGCCTGAGATTCAATCTCCGGGCCTGCTATGCTGGTCTTGGCCCCAGGGCATGCTGAGAAGGCGATTGAGAATGGGCATGGGGGAGCAGGCCTATAATCCCAGCACTTAGGAGGCTGTAAATAGGCAGATCACCATGAGCCCGATCTAGTAGTGAGACCCTGAACACCCTATTGACTCTTCCCTGAAATACAAAAAAAAAGTTATGTATGAAAAGTATATATCCTACTTTATTCATTCATCTGAACATCTAGATTAATTCCATATCTTGCTATTATGAACAGTGGTGCAGGCATCCTAGGAGTACAGATATTTCTTCAGCATGCTGATTTAATTTCCTTTCAATATTTACCCAGAAAAGAGGTCGCTGTACCACAAGTTTTCTATTTCTAATTTTTTAAAGAACTTCCAAACTGCTTTAAATACTGTCAATTTACATTACTAGCAATAGTATAAAGTTCCTTTATCTTAATGCCTTCGTTAATATCTATCTTTGTTTTATGATGATAGCCATTCTAACAGACATGAGATGGAATCTCATCGTGGTGTCCGTTAGCACTTCTGTGATGATTAATGATCGTGGACACTTTTCATGCATCTGTTAATCAGCTTTGTGTCTTCTGTGGAGAAATGTCTTTTCAGAGCTTTAGAGACATTCAATTGTTGTTTCTTGATATTGAGTTGACTTTATGAATATTGAGCATTAATATGCTAAGTATACCAAGTATACAGCAGTTTCTAATATTATTTCATTGGTTGTCTTTCACTCTACTGTTGTTTTCTTTCATGTGAATAAGTTTTTATTTTGATGTGATTGTATTTGTTCCATTCTGAGTTTTTTCTTGCAACACAAACACACACACACACACACACACACACACACACTTTTCTAGGCCAATGTCAATAAGCTTTTCCCCTATGTGTTCTTTTAGAAGCTTTAAAGTTTGTGTCACACATTTCATCTATTTTGAGTTGGGTTTTGTACATGGTAAAAGAGTAAACTTTATTATTTTCCATTTGGATATGCAGTTTTTCAACTACTAATTTATTTCTTTTTTTGCAGTACCAAGGATCAAACTTGGGATCTTGCATTCTAGCCCCCTCAAACAATAATTATTGATGAAATTTTCCTTTCTCTATTATATATTATTATCATCTTTGTCAAGAAGACTAAATACTTAATCAAAAAATCTCCTAACAAAGAAAAGCCTAAGATCAGCTAGCTTTTCATGTGAAACCTGCTAAATATTCACAGAAGAATTAATACCACTTCCTCTTAAATTCTTCTAAAGTAAAAGACTAGCTTCTTCAAATACAGTCTTTCAGGATAACATAAGCTTGATACCAATGCCGAAGACAACACAAGAAAAAGACAGGTCAGTGTTGAACATAGGTGCCAGTATCCCCAGGAAAATATTAGGTAAATGATTTTAATAGACACATAATTAAATAGGATTTATCTCTAGGATGCAAATGGCTCAAAATATCCAAATCAACCACTTTGATATTCCACATGAAGAAAATGAAATAATCCACCATACAATCTTCCTCATAGATGCAGAATACAACCTATGATTGACATCTGTTCATGATCAAAACTATCAATTAAAAATATATATTGAAACTATTTAAACATTAAGTTATATCTGAACACTTAGCACCATTGTAAATGGAAAGAAATGCCGACCTTTTCTCTAACTTCTAGTACAAGGCAAGAACATACACTTCTACCGCATTTCCTAAAATTGTACCCACAGCAAATAGACATGAGAAGAAATAAATAAAAATCATCCATTCCTGAAAAGGAGAAATAAAACTGTGTCCAAAGATGACATTATTATATACAGAGAGAAAAGAATTTTAAGGACTATCCAGTGACTCAGATAGGCATGGCTCCTCTTGGATCCCTTGGCAAATGGGGCTGGATTCAGGGCTCCGTGTAGCAGGAACAGAGACCATGAAGGGTGGGGCTGCTAGGGGGTTGCACTGACCCACTACCAGGACACAGTTCTGTACTCTCCAAGCAACTCTCCTTGATCTTGGATTTCACTGGGGTTTTTGAAACCCTGCCCTTGCATCCCAGAACACCCACAAGGGCATTCTGGCCACACACTGCTACACTGTGGCAACACAAACTCCAGTAATCCTCTCATTTTCTTGACCCAAATTTCACAACACTGTAAGAACAACAAATGGCTTCAGAATTTTGAAGAAAAGTGATTTCCAGCTCAAAAGTCTAGATTTGGTGTGATGCTACTAATTTAATGTAGTGATAGACTCTTTTGTTGTTCTAGACACACATAATAATGAGAAGCATTTAAGGAGCCAAAATATTTACATGCACTTACACACCCATGTAGCTTTTCTCTGGAAAGTACTAAAAGGCATATCCTATCACAATGAGGCTGAGCAAATGGAAAATCCATGGATTCAAGAATGGAGCAAAGGAAATTTTCAACAATGAACACAGTTCCCAGGATGACAGGTATGTGCCAAGAGTGGATAAAGACGGATCTCAGAAGGATTGAGGAAAAGTGCTTATAAAAGATGAAACTGGTGTGATTCCTGATGTGCTTGAGCATAGAGAGAGAACAGTTAGGCAGCTGGGAAGGATTAAGTCAGGAGAAAAATTAAGTAGAAGAGAGAAAGAAAAACTGTGCATTCTATGGAATACAAAGAGATGTGGCAGAAAGGAAATATCAGAATGTGATTCACCTATGGATGCATCTCAGAGCCATAGTTGTGTGACATCAAAATTAAGAGGAATTATCTTAGGAAAAAGTTCTGGGGAATGTATTATAAATTGGTGCTGTACTAAGAGACAAAGCCCATCTTTCATAGAAGTGCTATATAAAGAAGTGATAAAACTCAGCAGTAGTGAATTCATGGGACAATATGAACTGTACAAAAGTAGAGGAAATTAAAATGTGTCGCCTGTGGGCTACAAGAGAGGCAATGATTGGGAGACTAATTTTTATTATAAGCCTTGGAAAACACTGTGACCCTTGAAATGTGATGTGTAAATCCAATGTCACATTTTGATAAAAAGAAATCAAACTTGTAAAAAGATGAATGGGAGTTAAGAACATAAAAATGAACATTTACAACTTTTGAATACATTTGTTAGGGAAAGAAAAGCCACTGAGAGGAGGTAGATAAAAAAGGAAGCGAGGGGTTATTTTTTTTAAATTGTACATACGGTGCTTGCTTGCATACACATGCAAGCAGAACCATGAGTTAGAAGATCAAGAGAGGTTGAACGTGTGTATGAAAGCAGAAACAATGAGGAGGACAGAGTTTTGTGGAAGCAGGAAGACCTGGATGTAGATGTGTAGCACACCTTGGGGAGGAAAGGGACCTCTTCCAAGATGTGAGGGAAGGAAGTGAAGTGCCAGCAGATACAGAGCAAGCTCTGTATTCTCATGCTGAACTCTCAAACTCAAATAACTACAGGACGTGAATCACCAGGAGACACTCAAAATACTCTTTCTAGTTTCTGAAGTCAGTCACTGGTCACAGTTTATGTTGTAGTTCCTGTTCAAGTTGTTAACTGTTGTAGCAAATGTCATGTGCACACTCACACACATGCACACACACACACACACACACACACACACCCCATCTTTCACTCACTGATGGTCATCTGGTGACCAAAAGAATTCCCTGTGGAAAAACTATGTTGTTAACATAGCAAAGAGAATGTTGGCATTCTCTTAAAATAATTTTTTTAAATGTGTTTGGTACAGGGTCTCAGTATGTAGCTCAGACTCAGTGATCCTCCTATTTTCAGCCTCCCCAGTGATGAGATGATAGGTGTGTGCCACCGTGCACAGTCTCGGAGGCTGGCTCAGTACACCTGGGGGTGGGGCCAGTGCCACATGTGGTGCTGGGGATTGAACCCTGGTCCCTTCACTTGCCTAAGTAGGCACTTAGTCTGCTGAGCTATCTAGCCATCCCTAAAATAATTTTTTATGTATATTTCTCAAGGAGACTAAAGTAGTTAGCATTCAGTGGTCACTACCAGCTTACCTCTTGAAGATGGATACACCTAACTTGATGAGTGAATCAATACCATATCATCATTTTATAAATCAATGTGCTAACCAAATTTTTGTCCCTACATTTCTTCATGTTCCTGTGAACTGAAAAACTACCTATACTGTAATGCAAGGTCACATCTTCCAAACAATAAATTATAGCACTGGACTATATATTATGCCAAATTAATTGCACCCACTCTTTTCCATGGTGTTTAATTTTCAATTCAGATATGTCCATGTTATTATTACGTCTCTTATAGTCACACTTGAAATTAATATGAATATAGACTAGACAGCGAATCAGACTCTGTACTAAGCCCTTTATATTCATTGATTTGGGTCAGTCTTCTAACGGCCATTCTTGAATATAAGTATGATATTAACCCCATTTAAGAAAATTTAAACCCACATCATTTTCTCTCCAAAGTCATATCTACCAAGATTAGGGATTCTGCTTCTCCAGCTGCCAAATTGTTGTGTGAAAAAAATAAAAACAAGAAAGAGTAATTAAACTTGAGTAAGGACCGTAAAAAAGATAGTATAGATACTGTCTCCTTTTCACGCCATAGACTATATCTAATGTAAGCCCCTAATACTTATATCTGTTACAAGATTTTGTATAGACACTCCCTCCTATGACAAATACCCTTATTAAATTATTTAAGGCTGTGTGTAAGTATGTATTTGTATACATACCAGAAACTATACATATTATCTTATCAAATTCAGCAATAGTGATACAGAAAGTAAAAATCCCCGGCCTGACCTGGATGAGTTCGTGCTCTCTAAAACCGAAGAATGAATTTTAGGAACAAACGGACTTTGAGTATACAACTTTATTGGAAAGAAAAGCTTCCTTTTTTTTTTTTTTAAGAAAAGCTTCCTTCAGAGAGGGACAGAAGGGGGAACCCAAGGGGTTGCCCAGGAAGCTGCCTCTTTCCGGGTATTTTTATGAGGCAAAACCATATGGGACTAAGATAAAGAAGAAGGGGGTCTCACTTAGGTGGATGTGGGGTGGGTCAATCAATGGGATTACAAGCACCATTGTTCAGGTAAAGTTGATTAGGCCCAGGACCAAATGGGGAAGCCAGTCACTAGTAAACGGGCATGAATACTGGATAGGGTCTCTTCCCCTCAGGGGTTGGGCTAGTGACTCACTTGGGTCTTTTCAGGTGATCGCTACCTATTTAGAATATCAATCCCAGGTGCTACTCTATTAGCATTTGTTTGGTCTTTAGGTCTGGTTCACAGCAGGCGTCTCAGTCCCTCCCAGAGTTGCGGACATCTTGTTTCCTGTATTATCTGTTTCGAGGGCCTGGCCCTACCTGACTGCCTAAAAATATTTCTATCTAATTCTGCTGCCTACAACAATAGCACTGTACGTTATATATTACTATCCTTCTACTATTGTTACAGGTAGCCAAATTTGATAGAAATATTACAGGCAGTTAGACAGGGCCAGGCCCTCAAAGGAGATAACACAGAAGACAAAGACAGCTATTGGAAGGATGGAGGCTCCTGCTGTGAACCAGACCTAAAGGCCAAACAAATGCTAATAGAGTAGCACCTGGGACTGATATTCTAAATAGTTATCTATCACCTGGAAAGACCCAAGTGAGTCACTAGCCCAACCCCCGAGGGGAAGAGACCCTGTCCCATATTCATGCCAGCTTACTCCATGAGTTGCTTCCCCCTTTGGTCCTGGGCCTAATCAACTTTACCCGAGCAATGGTGCTTGAAATCCTATTGGTTGACCATAGTTTTGTCCCATCCCTCATACACCTAAGTGAGACCCCTTCTTCACTACCTTAGCCCAGCATGGTTTTACACTATAGAAGTCCCTAAAAGAGATAGCTTCCCCACGCAATCCGCTTGGGTCCCCCTTCTGTCCCTCTCCAAAAGAAGCTTTTCTTTCCAAAGAAGTTTTACCCTCAACCTCTGTTGAGGGCAAATTCATTCTTCGGTTTTAGAGAATACAAACTCATCCAGGTCAGGTCGGGAATTTTACTTCCCTGTATCACTATGAGAAAGGAAATTGGAATTCAGGTCACTAAGAGGCACACCCTTCTTTGAACAGCTTGAGAGCACTGAGTCTGATAGTCTCGAAGCAACTGGAGCAACAGAAGCTGCTTTTGAACCAGGCTTTAAATTCTACAGCTAGAAATAATAGTGTATACCAGTACTCACCCTCTCTATATATTTCAATACTTATTATTAATTCTATGAAGTTATCTTTTGATAGTTCCCACTCAGGAATATGATTAGTTTTTATATGGCATGGATGTATAGTATTAATGTATGATACAACTGCATTAAAATTGTATTAGGAAATTATATATTCATATAATTTAGCAACACATTAAAAAAGTACACCCTAATTCTTATAGGGCTTAGATGCAGCAAGTTGATAAGCTTTTAAACTCAAGTCATTATTTTTTATGATATAAGAACAAACTAAGAATGTTCTCTGCACATAGATATAAAATCATTTAATGACTATCTCTTCATAGGGCATATACTACAACTAAAGGCTTAATAATCCCTCACAGATGCTACAAACAGAAGTGTCCAGTCCTTTTGAAAAAGGCACTTTCCTGAAAGATTTCATTTATTTCCTACAATAGGAGTCACGCTCATCATGAGTTCTCTTGGCTCAGGATATTCCTTTTTTTATTAAGCATTTTTATTTTACTTTTAATATTTCTTTTTTAATTAATTTTACTGAGAAAGAAATAGCAATAAGACAATTTCAAAACAGATTAGTAGGACAATTACAATAATTAATACATTGCATACTGTTGTCTTTGCAGTAGTTATTCATAGTACAAGATGCAGACATAATATCTTGTCTAAACACTCTAGTACAAATCTTTCTTCTCATTGAACTAAGAGAAGTACCTGTATAGCTATGCTAAATATTTTGTATATACATATATATATTTTTTTTCTTTCTTTCACTACAAAATGCTCCTCCATTTATATCCCCTTTTTTGTTTAGTTTTGTCAGAGATGGGTATTCCATTGCCATTCAAATATTGTAGGTGTGTGAATTCAGCAAAATATTCCAATATAGTCTGGTAGTCCATAATAGTAGTTGGTTATCTGTAGGACTGGCAATGTCAGAAATTGTTGACTTGAGCCTTTTATAGCTCAGCATATTAATATGGATTTACTTTTCATAATTTGTTTTTATACTTTTCTTCTGGATGGTTAAGACCGATATAAAGCAAGACCTATATAACAAGAAATGCAAGTTTTGCATCTGCCAAGGTCAGTTAAATCCTCTCAGAATTTATCCTGAAACCCTCTCCCGCAGTTTGTAGATCTTTTGTCAGTATCAGCCATGTGGATGAGTCATGACGGTTGCTTGACCAGTTTGCTCTCTGTGAATTGCCTTGCAATGTTCAAAGGATAGCCTTTTCTTCTGATGAACAAGGAAACAATATTCATGATTTTATGGGCAATTTGCCTTACAAAAATTATCCTGACCTTGAGATATTTTTAAAGTAGAGTCAGTGAGAAAACTGTCCTGGGAGAGCCCCCAGCATGCTTTCTGAGACATTTCCACTAGCTGAACTATTTAATCATGACTTTTTATTTCCTCATATTCCATTGACTAGTGGAAAGCCCTTGTTTATTTCCACTGGCACAGAAAATAAGGATGGCATGGTACTGGACCCTCTTACTTATGAGCTAGACCCTTACGAGTTAGGAAATGATAATTCTTTAAAGATGAAGACTTAATTTTTTAACAGTTTTAGGTTACTTTGTTAGTAGTCTCCATGAGTTTATCTCCTCCATGCACTTATCAGCATCTCTACCAGAGTGTATATTTGTTACAGTCTTTGAATCCACATTAGCAAATCAATGTCACTCAAAGACAATAGTTTAACAATGGTTCAGTGTTGGTGTTATACGCTGTATAGGTTTGGACAAATATATAATGTAGGGGCCAGGGAGATGGCTCAGTGGAATAAGCGCTTCTCTGGCAAGCGCAAGGGCCTGAGTTCAATCCCCAGTTCCACCAAAAAAAAAAATAATAATAATAAGAATAAGAATAATGTATATTGTAGTATAATGCTAAGTGTTTTCACTGCCTCCAAATCCTATTCATTCTTATTAATTTCTTTTTTTAAGCACATATAAAGTTAAATTTTCCACTAAGAAACACAATTATAATAACATAATAAAAATAGAGTATGTGTATACCATTACATATTACATGCATAATCTGGGGAGCTTTGTCTATATCAGTAGATTTTGTTCTTTCCAGTTTACTTTGGTAGAAAAGAAATAAGAATGAATTTGCACACAGATGCCAGCTATCCCACAGCAGACTTTAAAATAAAAATCAGTTCCACATTCCTAATTATGAAAAATATTCCAAATATGAAACAGTCACACCCAAGGGACATACACAAATTTAAAAATCTCATCACTTGAGTGACTTTCTGAGACCTGTACTCTTCTCCCATTTCATGCTACATTATGTGTCACTGTTCCATCAAAGCAGTTTGTTTCATTTAAAATCTCTTCAATGAGCTTACCAAGCACAGCTGCAGCGCAGGACTGCACCTCCACACTGACACTCTGAATGTTCTTTTTTAGTTGGTTTCTGCTCTAAACTTGACTAAACATATTTGCAAAATGTCTGCCTAGTCACTTGCCTGCAGGTCCATAGCCAATAAGTGTTTCCCCCACTTGAGTAGAAAAGTTGGTGAACAACTTCACTATTCTGTTTAGGGAGAGAACAATTAAGCTTGATTTTTTATTCCATAGCTTTATGATGTTAGGAAGATTATTTAGTTTGTTGGCTTTCATTTGTTGGCATTTTGCTTATGGATAGGAACTGTGTCTGTTTGTCTTGCTTT
>PVKA01011345.1:43106-61350 GCA_004027165.1 Ctenomys sociabilis
TTTTTTTTTTTTTTTTTTTTTTTTTTTTTTTTTTTTTTTTTTTTTTTTTTTTGTCTTTTTGAGACAGGGTCTCGCTATGCAGTTCAGGCTGGCTTTAAGCTCACTTTGTAGCTCAGGCTGGTCTCGAACTCACAACAATCCTCCTGCCTCAGCCTCCCGAGTGCTGGGATTACAGGCATGCGCCACCACGCCCGGCTGTCTTGCTTTAATTTATCTTGCATTATTCATAATAGTTTTTAAACTCAGTTGCTCAAATACATGAAGAGTAGAAAAATTATATTGTAAAACTAATAATGTTATCAACTGCCTGTTACATCTTCTATTTCTATTTCATTATTTCCATAAAGGCACTGGTAACGTACAACCATTACTAGGCTACACAGACAGCTTGGCAGGAAAACAGGCCAATATGAGCCTGATTGTACAGTATTAATATCCCCTGATGCAATTAATCAAGCTGGAAGATTTTCCTGGGAAAATGAATGCTTAGAAGAGAAAATGCCACAGATCTGCTTAACAATAAATTCTAAGCAGATCTTCTAGTTGATGCCAGATGAGTGGCTCAATCAGTTTCAGCAAATAATTTTTTTATAAAAGATAAGATTAGATTATAAATAATTTAGGCTTTACAGCTCTTTATTTGCAGAAGCTACTCAAGTCCATCACCCTAGTACAAAAGTAGCATTAGGCCACATGAAAATGAGCAAGTGTAGCTGTGTTCCAATAAAACTTTATTTATGGTCAGATACTGGAATTTCATATATTATTTATATGTCATACAATATTCTTCTTTTGATTTCTTTTTTGCCCTGGGGAGCCAACCTAGAGTGTTTAACTATACTTCCCCCACCCAGCCCATATTTTACTTTGAGATAGGGTCTTGCTAAGTTGCTAAATTTTCCAGGCTGTTTTCAAGCTGCTTCAACCTCCCAAAGTGCCAGAATTACAGGTCTATGCCATTAGGCTCAGCAAGTTTTTTAAATTAGTAATAATGTAGAACAAAAACTGCTCAATTCTTAAGCATACAGAAGCAAGCATTAGGCAGGATTTAACCCAGTGGCTTAGGTTACCAATGCCTAGATGGATATTAGGGAATTATAGAGATTATTTTTTTTTGTCTCTGTTGATGTTTCCACTTGAGTTACATACAATCATTATTAATTTTTCTTAACATCATTAATCTTGTATAATATATGTTTTATATCTGTGGATCAGGAACAGGACAAAGCAAATATTCTGAAAGGAAAAGAAAAACTTGGCTTGTGTCACCAGAGAGAAAAGAGGGGGGGAGGGAGAGAGAGAAAGAGAGAAACAATGGAATGCCTTAAATCCTAAATCAAGTGGTAGGTACTCTGATCTCTGATCCTGCCTTTGACAGCGGACCTCCAGGATACTAGAGGATAACACAAGAGTCCAGATAAAATGAAGCAATTCCAACCTGTCTGAAAGTCATGTGCAGCATTCTCCCATGTTTCTAGTGTATTGAATACATCAACAATCACCACCTTTACAGGGCTAAGAGGCCTCCCGCCTCTAGACACCCACAGAGCACTCCTTAAGTGTGAGCACTTAGCACTGTCTCTCACTTCCTGGGAAAACTCCAGTAGCTCTCACAGAAATCGAGTTATAAATCAACTCATTTAACTCAGTGCATAGAGAAAACACAATCAGCAAGTAAGGGTTGAGGGTGACCAAGCATTCAAGGAGAAAAAGAAGGGAGATAACAGAAAAAAATAAAACAACTCCACACTATTCCAGGGTTCAAATTATATGGACCCCTGTCATTCACTCCCCAGCATGTACTGGCTCTTGGTGAATTCAGTGTCTGACAACTAAGGTCTCTACCTTCACAATGCTTGCAAATACAGAAATAAGCTTTAAGATTTTTCTTTATTACTGATAGCTGACATAAAATAAAAGATCAATTATTGTCTGGTATATAATCCAGTTAACTGGGAACTTCCATTGTTATTCAAAATAATCCATATTGAAATTTATAGTATAATGTTGTCTTGGTTGACTTTTTTTTTTTTTTTTCTGCATTTGTGGCCAAATACCTTGGCTATTCAATACTACTGTAATGGTTATAATGGTTAATCAACCATGTGCAAGGAAAATACATAAGAGGAACAGCACCAATTTGAGTTTGGCAAAAATTTCTACTATTTGCTTCACTAACATTCTGTGGTAAGAACAAAGCTTAAAAAAATCTCTGTGGAATTTTCAGCTCATTAAAACCTACACACATTGGCATGCAGCTACTAACAATGTTGGAAAGACAGATCAATCAGAAAAGCCTATAAAGCTGGGGTGGCACAAGGGATGAAATAAACTAGAGTCAGATGGGCCCAGACTGCAGCCCCAGCTCAGCCATTTAACAATGGTCTGAGCACAGCGGAAGATGTTCACTCCACAGATCTCAATTTTCTCACCTGCCAAACAAGGGTAGGAGTGGAGAAAGTCTCCCTATGGGCTTATGTGTATTCAGACATGCTGTCTGCCAGAGGGCTCAGGACCACATCTGCACAGAGAGGCTTGCAGTCTAAGGAACCATCCCATTTCCTACATGAAGGCCTGATGAAGTAGAATTAGAACTGCTTGGTCTCCTGTAAGGAAGTAAGCTAAGAGGGACAGGCTTAAGGAGTTTTTGTCAACTGAGGACTCAGCAGTGAATCCTACAAGCAGGGAACAGCACAATCCAGCGTGTTACCTTCTCTAATCCTCAGTCCAGTATTTAGAACAGAAACAATAGCAGTTACACCTGAGGCTCTTAGGATTATTGTGTGGAAACACTTATTTATCTATATACTACTATTTTAATAGTATCAATAATCCTATGGATTAACCACTGTGATTATCATTTGCCTTCTGGATATTAATAACAAGTACATCTAAAAATACAGAAAGAGAAAGGATTAAGAAATGATAGGGAAGTCAATCAAGTCTATCAGAAACAAGATTTATTCACTTAAGAAATCATTAACAAGTATTATAATGCACCAAACAGTTTTGTTTTGTCTTGCTTTGCTTTGTTTCATTTTGTTCTGTTATGTTTGCCCTCTTGGGAAAGCACATGTGATAGGTGTTTTTAAAGTTATTTGCTTACTTTTTAAATTTTAGATAAATCCCTGTTGTAAAGTTGTACTGTGTCACTTAGCCTTTCTCCTAAAATCTGAAGGCTGAGAACAACAATTTACTCCATTAGCATTTCCTCTTCAGTGTCATCCTATTGTAGAGTGGTGCCTGCGGCTAGATCCAGAGGAATCGTCTCACCTGCCTTCTCTCAACTAGGGTTCTGGGTGGAGGTTTGCCAACCTTGGCTAGGGGCCACGGAGATGGCTCAGTGGAATAAGTGCTTCCTTGGCAAGCTCAAGGGCCTAAGTTCAATCCCAGTTGCACCAACAAATGAAAACAAACAAACAAAAAGTACCAACCTTGGCTATGTAAGAGTCATCACTCATTTCAAAAGGCCCTTGCATTTTTGAGGCTGCATTAAAATGGACCTTCTATAAAGGTCCACAGTTCCATGGGAAGCAGATTGGGCTAAAAGAAGGCTGGAAGAGTTATAAAATTCAACCCTAATTTACCGTGACAGATTCAGAATTCTGGGAGTGCAAATTCCATCTCAGATTGAGCAGTAGCAGCCGCAGAGTGCCCCTACGAAGCTCTCTTTGGTTAGTACTTTTCAGGCTGGGGAGAGCAGAGGGTGAACAGGACTTGTAACGTGTTTGACTTAAATCAGTAATACAGACTAAACATATCTTTTTGCCACATATGTCTAATAAAAAATGAAATATGAAACAAAGTGTTCCAGAATCAAAATAGCTCTTGGTATGCTAATAATAGACTTCTCTGGGTTTGGACTTCTTTGTCTGGGAGGCCCTGGGAATGGTGAGAGCCATCTCCCCTGCGGTTCTGTTGCTGAAGGATCCCTTCCTCGCAACGTGTCATCCGGGAGGGTTCCAGGCCTCCTGGACCACAGCTTCTTGCTCATCCTAGTGATCTGCACAGCCACGATCCACAGGATAGGCTCTACCTTTTCTTCCTCAGAAAGCACCCAACACACTGCCTAGTGCCACTTTGTCCCCTGGGCTAGAGGATGTTTTCCTGATAATGGTTTGAATCTGTCAGAATACGAAAGAGCCACCCACCGCCTTCATCAGAACAGCGATTCCTACCTTCTCACATTCCGTGCTTTCTGTAAGTGGAGAAGTTTGGTTTCTTTCTGCAAGAGGATGACCACACTCTCCAAGATTAGGAAGGAAATGATGCTTTCTAGAGAAGTCCCCTTCGTGTCATAAGTTAGTTCATGACAATTACAATGGCTTCTAGTGACTCAGAAGACATCACCTTGGGAAAATTACAAACTAACTACAAAGTGACTATGATGCTCTCATGTTGCCTTTTAACTACTTTATTTCAAAAACAAAATCAGCCTTTTCTTATTTACATCTCCTTGAAATGCTTGCATGAAATTAAGAAGGCACTTCAATATCATAATATTCTAACTTTCAGAAAATAAAATATAGAATTCTACCCTAAAGTCTCAGCAGAAACCAGACTGTGAATATTTACTAGCATTCAAGAGGCTCTGACTGAATAGCAATGAGAGACAGTGCAAGGGTTGTAAACCCATGAATAGTTGGGAGTAGCTTGATTTCCTTAGGCACCTACTGCAGCATAGACTGGTGCAGAAAGGAAATGAATGAGGAGCCAGAAGTGAAAGGGCGAGGTCAGCAGTTTATGGACTGTTTTTCAGAGACAGAAAAAAACTGGAACAAATCCAAGAGTTAATTCAGAAAACAACCTACAAGGTATAGTGCAAACATGGGCCGCAGTTCAGAGTAAAGGGATCAACAGGCGATCAAAATTGCAATGATTCTATTATTCAGACTTAGTTGGAGAGAGAAAAAGGATTAGGCTTCTTGACTATGTTCTCCAAAAGTAATTCACATTCAAGGGTAGACAAATAATGATGAAATGAAAGTAGAGCAAGCAATGTACCCAAATCCTTCTGAGATCTTGATTTAAGAGAGCAAGTACTGAAAGCATGACCCTCTTGCATTGGCTGTCCCTCACCAGCTAGCACCTGGACCTTACCCCAATCCAAGGCCACCTCCAAACTCATTTCCCCTAATATCTGAACCTATCTAGACCACTTTCCAAGCCAAATCAATTTACCATGGTCATGAATGCCTGCTGATGGAAATAGTCCTGTTCTTCTGAAAAAAAGACACAGGGTCCCAGGTCAGAAAGAGCAAGCCACATGGGCACAGTGTTCAGAAGAAAGACACCAGTGCAAAGGAGCTCAGTTGCTATGGTTGAGCAGTAAACAAAATGATTCTTGTATTTAACTGTGAGGCTATGCATTTACGGGTTGCATGAGTCGGTTTTTCTTTTACAGAAAAACAATGCCCAGCACCCACCATTTAAAGGAAGTTTTTGTAGCTGCAAAGGAATTGGGTCATGCATTCAGAGGTCTCAGTTCATGACTTATAGCCCACATTATAGCAAAGAGATGTGCAGAGCAAATGTGCTTGCTTCATTGCATTTGGGAAAGGGAGCAGAAGAGCTGCTTTAAATAGGAAAGAATGAGCTGGCCAAGTAGCTCAGCAGATTAAGTGCCTGCCGGCAGGCACAGAAACCTGGAATTCAACCCCTGGGGCCTACTGTGTCAGCCTTGCCCCCCAGGATATGCTGAGACAGCAATTGAGACTGGACCTGGTGGTGCATGCCTGTGATCCCAGCTCTTGGGAGGCTGTAAACAGGCAGATCACTATAAGTCTGATCTAGTAGTGAGACCCTGAGCACCTTGTAGACTCTTCCCTGAAAAAAAAAAAAAAATAGAAAGGATAAGAAAACCAAGGTCATGCCACCATGACCCACCTGGGGACGCATGCAGAAGTGTGTTTGACTCACCCTTTAGATGACTACCCAGCCAATCAAGCTGACAAACTTAACCATCACAGGGATCTACCACTTTAAAATCAACCTTTCAGGATAATGAGTTATGGGAGAGGAAGTGACTCTGTTATATATTCACATCATTGACAAGATATTTTCTAAGTTCAGAAACATTTTTAGTGTGCATTTAGAAATTAGGAAATAAAATAACTATGAACAAAATAAGTCTTTCGGTGCAGGTACCAACGGAGAGTCTGTTTGTTGCTTCACCGTCTCACAGAGTTTTTCTATGTGCCAGGCATAGGCTGTGTTCCGGAATCACAAAGTTAAACAAAGCAAAGCTCCCTCGGCCTAGAGGTGGAGACAGGCATGTAAACAAGTCTGAAAGGGGAGTCATCCGGAACCTCTGAGAAGCAGTGTGGTCAGCGCTACACAAACATACTGGGTAGGTTCAGATTCTAGACGTGCCACTCACTAGCTGTGCATTAGGGCTTTACTGATAGTCTCTGAAATAGGGGGGGAATGATTATACTCATCCCTGTTTATCAGTAAGAAAAATTAAATTAAGTTTTGGATGTGCAATAAATGGTGGAACTTTTTATATGCAGAATGCAATATTATTGGGCACCAGCAGGCTTATAAACCTAGGGGAGGAAATGGGGGATTGTCTCACCAAAGAGGCTCTAAGTGAAGCATTGAGGGAATAGAAATTAATGAGGCGCATATGGGAAGGAAAGGCTCTGTCGGAAAGCCCTGAGAAACTATGTCAGAGTGGAGAAATCTAAAAAGACAGACCTGTCAAACTGGCCTTGGGATCAGGTTCTGAAAAAATATCTAACACAGTTGTTTGGTTGCAGACAGCAGAACTAGATTCTTCTCAATGTAACCACAAAAGGAAAGAAAAGAGAAGATAGTTTATGGAAAGACTCAGAGCAGCGGACAGGAGCAGAGCTAAGCCCCGACTCAGCAGGGCTTTAAAGAATTCAGGGCAGCCAAAGGAATTTAGGTAACAGGGGGAAAGGGGCAATCTTTAGAGTATTTGTGCCTACAATATGTCAGTAACTGAATCTGTAGTGTGTACCTGAAAAACACACTGTCAAGCAATTGGTGACATTTTTTTTCTCTTTACTCAAAATTGACATTTTTAGGCCTACCTTGGCCAGAGAAGGAGAGGGCAGGTTGGAAATCAGTGACCCCAGGACACCAGCTTTGGGGTGTGTGCGGCTCTGTGGCAGTCACATTAGTGGTACAGCTTGTCAGAGAGCTGAGGCCGGATACCCCAGGGGTGAGCGCAACACGGCAGAGTCACCGATGCCCTGCAGGGAGAGTGGGCTTCATCCTGGGGTCCCAGGAAAGCTAGCAGGAGACTTAAAGAAGCAAACGGACTGCATCTGTGTCCTCTGGGGCCACAATGCAGTAGAAGCTGTCACATGATCATAGAACAAGTGCATGTGACTTTGTATCTAGGAGACAAGATGTAACATATAAAATCCAGTTTCACTGAGCAAGAATATTAAAAAGAAGAACCAATTGATATCAAAAAGAAGAACCAATTGATATTAAAAAGAAGAACCAATTGAAAAAATCCAGTTTCACTTAGCAAGGAAGCAAACAAGAGATCAGAGTCTGCGGCCTAACCCTTGGTCACCAGTCCACTTGTGGATATTCAGGACTCGAAACTAAGTCTACTTGGTCATGGAGTCAGGTCAAGCCAGTGCAGTGAAAGGCGATTTTAGTGCATCTTTCTTCTGTGAAGGACTATGCCTGGACACAGATCCTACTGTGACTATTTCTGTGCTTGGGGTGTGTGTGTGTGTGTGTGTGTGTGTGTGTGTGTGTGTGTGTGTGTGTGTGTGTGTGTGTGAGAGAGAGAGAGAGAGAGAGAGAGAGAGATCTATCACTTAGAATGCTTAAAAAATAATAATGTCTTCCACAATCTTTGATTTCTCATTTATTCAGCAAGGACCTAGTAATTATAAGACATGATGCTAGCAGAGAGTACAAAGATGAGAGTAATCATGCTGATAATATATAAACAATAATGGAAAACATTTCGATGACACTGTCAGGCAATGTTCTGAGTGTTTTTTATATATGAAGTAATTTAGTCCCTATTTTTTTTAAAAAGAACTATAAAGCGATACAGGAAGCAATAGCTGTGAGTTCAGGCTGATCTGAGGATTGAAGATGATAAAATATTCTAAAATTGGATTATGAGGATGGATGGTTTATACAAATCTGTAAATGTTATACTTGGAAACACTGACTTTAGCATAAATGGGTAGAATTTTATAATGGGTGAATTATACTGAAGCAATGCTTTTAAAAGTAAAAATTAAAATGCAGTAAAAAGGTTAATATCTTCATGATTTAGATAAGTAATGCAAAGCACACAGACATGACCTCCTTCATCCAAGGTCACAAATCTGGTAAGTGACAGAGCTGGGGTTTGGAAAGCAAACTTTGAGGCTGATGAGGTAGCTCAGAGGACTAAGCACCTGCTTAGGCAAGTGCAGGGGCTGGGGTTCGATCCCCAGCACCAAATGCCATGCTGGTCCACCCTTGGTAGCTGAGCCAGCTACCCAGAGACCAGGCATGGTGGTGCACACCTGTAAACCCAGTGCTGGGGAGGCTGAAAACAGAACAATCACTATGAGTTCGAGCTACATAGTAAGACCCTGTACTAAATACAAGCAAGAAAGGAAGGAGGAAGGAAAGAAGGAAGGAAGGGAGGGAGGGAGGGAAGGAGGGAGGGAGGGAGGGAGGGAGGGAGGGAGGGTGGAAAGTTTGTACATTAAAAATACACAGCCCCTGACCTGAAGGAATGAGGAGAATTCTGGGGCATTCTTACAAACATGCACCATAAAAATCCTGGCCTTGTATCCAAATTATACAGATCCACTATACACACATTTGGGGGGAAAAAAGAAAAATCTATCTAAAGGAAAGCAGATGTGTAGCAAAGTTGTGAATTTCTGTCCATATGTGGTCATGTTTTAAGCCTGTTTCTACTCTGATGATGCTGGTACAAGCATAAAAGTTTCATAAAATAAATCACAGTAGACAAGAAGGTAAAGAGGTGTGTTTACTCTTTGTCCAGTAACACCACAAGCTGGTTGGCCTGGGCGAGAGCGGGAGTGCGTGGACACTTGTGCCTGTGCTAGACAGCCTCCCTTCAGGAAGTGCTGCCGGCCTGCTCATCAGGGCATACTCAGCACCTGGCAGACGCACAGGAAATAAGTCGATGATGATGAATGAGTGACTAGCAACTAGTTAAAAAGTAGCTTAAACTGAATCCCAACTTCCTGTGCTCTAGAGTGCCTCAAGATGAGATTATAAATGAAGGAAAAAGAGCTGCACAGGATGATCTGAGGGATGCAAGTATTAGATGATTGCTCATTTGGTGAAAGTCTGGTGTTAACGCGGTCACAATGGCAAGCCAGCACAGGTCAGCTATTCTCACTCACGGTCCTTTCCAAGACATGATCATTTTACAAATGCATCTAAGAACTAAGAAGAAATTTATGCTTGTGCTCAAATTGTTTTCCATTATGGGAAAAGCTTTGTGCATTTCTACTAATGGTGAGTTAAGAGCAAAGGGTTGCTTTAAAGAGTACATATCCAATCACTGACACAACGGTTCATGCAAACTATGATGACGACGAGGAGGAATAGAAAATACTTAAAAAAAGAATCTAGTACTCAAATTTTAGTTCCACAAGCTGGGAGGAACTCCTCTAAATTCTCAACAACATCCATGCATGAACAAATAAGATATGACTGTTTGTACTGAAGGAGCTCATAGGATAAGTATTTGTACCTCTTCAAAGTTTTTCTTTAATCACTTTTGTATTTTTATTTGGTTCAGTACTCTTCATGTTTGGCAGAGAATTATGAGGAGGGTATTTGTCAAGTACCACGAAAGACATTTTCAAGTGAAAAAGCTAACGGAGCTATGTGAAAGCTACGAAAGAAAACGTCCCTAACAGAATTTTAAAACTTTTACTCAATTAAGTAATAAAAAAGAAATTTTAAATGGAGTGATATATGTCAAGTAATTTGTATTTGGCTTTTGGAAGTTCAAAACAAAATGTTCTCATTTAGGTAGGAGTCCTCCCTGCCTCAATCCAATACCTTCACCACATGGTAGGTACATTCTTCTCTTAAATGATTTATTGTGCATAACAGAAAGAACGCCAGATGGGTAAGAGCTAGGATATTCATATATGCATCATCCAAGCCAGTGCACTTTCACAGCTTGAGTTAAGTCACAATAATTTCATTGGGATAACATAAAATTTTAAAAGGGATAATTTCAGGCAAATAGAAATTTGAGGTAACCCATTAATTAAAGCTTTGCTGAGGCAAAACTTGGTCAATGGGGAGGAAGAACCCATTTAAGGTTTTTGAATCATATCACTAAATGATCAGAAGTTCAAAAGCTTCATATAGAAGCTTTGGGTTATGGCTGGGGCTGGAGAGAGACAAGATTGAGGCCAGGAAATCTGAGGGGTGTTTCTGAGGCAGTCGGAGAGAAAGATGACAGGCAAGATAAGGACAGTAGAGATAAAAAGAGAAAACTTTTATAGGAGATCAAGCCACTGAAGCAGAACAAGTTGCAAAGCTAGTCCAAGCAGCTGCATGTTACTGTACTCATTTTAAGACTTGGTGGGTTAAGGTTAGGTGTTAGCAAAACACCTGCCAGGAGAGCACGAATTCTAGCATCAGAGCCGTTTGTTCTCTGTCTGTCTCTTATGCTTTCTCTTTACATGAGGGCCAGGGTCACACACATGTACTTCAGCCCAGAAGTAGCTGGGCCTTCCGACGTCCTGCTCCTTACCACAGAAGGAAGCACAGGTATCCACATTCTGTCACTGCAGGATGATTACACAATCAGACAATTGCTCTAGACACCACTTGGTGGCACCAGTACCCTGAAATGGCTGAAGGCAACCTTTACCACCTGCTTTATCCATAGTCATGCAGACCTGAAAACGAGAGGGTAAGAGTGTTTAATGTAATAAATTATTATTTCAGAAATTCCTTTACAAATATACGTGCATAGATTTTGCATAAATGTAAACATGTCTTTCACAGAGGAATTTTCCTTTTTGGCTTAACTTCCTCACCTATAACTATCCCAGAACTGTTAAAAAACCAAATTTAACAGTCTCGTATGAATCGAGCAACCTATTTTTATGATAGTAGGTAGATAGGTGATAAGTAGAAAGATTGATTGATGATATAATATGATAAATAAATGAACACATATCTGTCATGTTTCGGGATTTCGTAAAGGGAACAATATAATACAGGACAAATAATATTAGTTTATAAGCAATCGCCCAAGAATCATATACAACAAGTGTAGGAAATCTATCCACACTCTGAATACTAAAAACTCCAGCTGAGGACCTGGATCCTACTTCACAGATCTGTGCCAGGAAGGCCCAAAGGCCTGTAGTGGAAGCTAGGAAGGCTATGCCAGCAGGATGAAGGATCTGTGCTAGCAGCTGAGGGATCAGAACTGGCGCTAGGAAGCAATGCTCAAGGTAAGCACCAGAGCTTCCCCAAAGTACCACAGCCGTCCACAGCAACAGCAAGGTCCCAAGCTCCTCCAGTGATGACAAAAACTGAGTTCCCATCAGGAAAGCCAATGTGACAAGCTTCTCCATGAGGCTGAGCAGTGCTCCAACTTCCCCTCCAGAGGCAGGAAGCAATGCTCAAGAGGAGGACCAGAGCTCCTCCAGAGTTCATTGGGAAAGCCAGAATGACAAGGTCCTGCAGCAGAGCAGCCCAAGAGAACTAGCAGCCTCCAAGAGCTCCAACCGCTTCTCTAAACAGCATCGCTAACAACATTTCAACAGCTTCTGTTCTGCCTTTGTGTTGCCGACAACTCTCACGTGGGCCTTCCGCAGCCAGCACCTCACTAGTTTAATTCAGCTGTGTCTAAGACGTTGACCACCAGTTAGCTATCCACCACCATATCAAACTTTCAAACTGTCTTAATTTATGAAAGACATTTGTACTGTATTCTCTTCCATTATCTTGCTTTTCTTCCTCAGGAATACTAGATGGAAATTGTTCCCAGTTAACTAACTGGTGCTGCTCCACTCCACTTAGCTGAGAGAATATATAATATTCTACCATGAAGAATATCTTAATTTATTGAACAATGGTCCTTATTGAAGGATAGTTCCTTAATTTGCTTTTCTTCTTTCTTCTTGAAACAATAATACTTCATGGAAATAGTGTGGCTGTATTCTGTTTCTATAACTTTTATTTTAAAGAGAATACAAATAATTTTAAAACATTAGAAAAGCTACAGAATTTTTAAAACCAGATTATCAGAATTCAACAATTTTTTTATTTCTATATTATTTTTCTGAGTTACATTTGTAGGAGAAGAACACTGACAAACAGTAAGTATAAGCAATCATTTTTTCATCTAACAAATGTTGCCTTATTTACTTGTAAAAGCTAAAAACCTACTTCCAGTAGCAACCTATGAAAAGGCCTTTTCCTCACTCCTTTGCTAGTGATGCATTGTTTGGATGTATGGTTTCTGTATGTTTCATGAGTGCGAAGTATCATTCATAAATCATTATTTTGCTTTTTGTTCTCCTGATTGTGATCTACGAGTATCTTTTGAGTTTTTTCTGGCCATTCTGATTTGCTTCTTCAGTTTGCCCCCAAATCAAGACCTTTTAAAATGATTTTCAAAAGACTTTTACTTGAAGACACTAGAAAACCATTGCTAAAAAATATCTTAAAAAGAAGAAAATGGATTTACCATAGTTCCAAATTTCTATATATAGTATCTGGTACACACTAAAAGTACGGGAACACCAGCAAATAATTTCTCAAGTACACTTAAATGTCTTCTCTGAACAGAGAATGTAGTTAATTTTCTCCTCATATGAATTGCCTCTTGGTGTTTTATTTTCGATCAGACAGTGTGCTGTGCAATATACATTTAAGTAGAATTCACTTTTAAGTAGAACCAGTCCCATTTATTTGAGTGTCATTCAAAATACTTACTTGGAAAAAAAATCAGTAGGGAAAGGAATTGTATTTTTAAGCTTCTAAGAAGACTTTATAAACAATGGAGCCCAGAGAACAAAAAAAGCCATAAAACGACTTGACAGTGTCCTTTTAAGTGAACATATGTGAGTTTTATGCATCCATATGTGTTCACATACGCCCTACATATGCACAGCCAGCTGCTGGGCAACCAGATTATCCACTGTGTACATTTACTGTAAAACAACCCGAAAGTGTTTGGTCTCTTTGTTAGAGAAACAGCTCGGAATTTCAAGTACACAAATGTCAGTTGTTTCGCGTTTCTTTTTTTCCAAGCCAAATGAGCTGCTGATGCTCAATTTGGCAGGACCCTAACTGAGGCTGACTCTTGGCCAGCCACAGAAACCGGGCGCTGAAAGTTTGGGAAAGTTTTACAAGAATAAGGAGCTTTTCCCTAATGGCTCCCTAAGCCCTAGGAAGTTTTCTTAGAGCCTCCGCCAGCTCTTTCACGCTCACTATTATAAAGGATAACCACTAACAATGTTTAATTACTAATGGATGGAGTTAGGGTATGAAAGGAGAGCATGAATCCCCCACACTTTATTTTTTTTTTTCCTTTCTTTTTATTGAAGTACAAATGTCACTCAGACAGTTTCAAGACACCTTAACAATATAGATTCGATAAATTAATACATTGCAAACTGTTTTCATAACGTTTTGGTATTGTACAAGGTGCATACATGATATTATATTTATAGATATTATTTTAGCAGATATCTCTTATCAGTGAATTAAGAGTGTAGCTGCTTACTTATTTTTTATACATGAATTATATCAAAAATTCAATAATTATTTTCCTAGTGGATGACCATAGTACTAGAAGCCGACATAATATCCTGTCCAACCACCATTAGCGCAGATCTTGCCTCTCATAGAATTAGTCAATGCTCTTTCAAACCCTTTTGTTAACACAGAAGAGCCTGCGGGCTGAGGAAGAAGGGCAGATATTTTTATTTGTAGTGAGAAATTCAGCAAAGAAGCCTCAACATCTTTCACTTATGTCTTATGGTGGTGCCCTGCACCTAAAAATGAGGGTGTGACATCTGAACAAATTTTGAATTGAAGATGAGGGCTTTGGACTCATTGTATATCTGCTTCCATAAACTCAGTATTAAACTCGATGATCAGCATAGAATTATCTTCTGCCTGGAAAGGAAGAAGACGAAGAACATAAGAAGGCAGACTATACTGCAAAGAGCTTATACTTCAGAGGGAGCAGGTTTGCATCCAGTTCTGACAAGTTCTCTAGCATGATCTTTAAAATTATTATTTTGATAAATACAGGTATCTTACTGTGCAACTTGTTTCATTTTTTAGTTCTGTTCTTTTACTCAGAGATGTCTAACTTTTTGGATTCAACAATAATAATATTCAGTTCATTTCCTTTTTCTTCTTTGACATTGTGTTTTGGATGCTAGAGTCAGGATTCCACACACTGCAGTGGTGGGAAAGGAACCTGTGTGTGGCCAAAAGTCAGCAGCTTCATGCTGCCAACCTCAGTTTCCCCATCAGCTGGGTGGCAACACTCATGCCTATTTCCTAAGTTGCTGATAAAGGCTGAAACCAAATCACCCATGTGAAACAACACACAATACCAGAGCCACAGTAAGTGCTAAGTGTTAAGTTCCCTTCCTCCCATTTCCACCTTCCTCCCAAGAGAACCTGCAAAAAGGAGAGAAAGATGAGATCCAGAAATATTTCCTGGCTAAGGCAATAATCCAAAAGTTCCTAGTTCCATGGGGGAGAAAGGCTGACTTCAACAGAAACAATGCATTGAGATCTCTTTATATCATTAGCAGACCCGGGGTGGAGAAGAATGTATGTCCGTAGGTATGAATGTATCCACAATGCACAGTCACCCATTAAGCACCTGCTGATGTCCAGCACAGTGCAAGGCATATAGTAAGTCTCCATAAATGCTTCCTAAATGTATGACTTCAAACCAACCCCTCAGAACACCATCATAAATCCTTCTTAAGGGCTCAGCTTCCTGGAATTTGTGAGTGATAACTCCATGCTTTCCAAGGTGAATGTCATACTATGGAAGAAGTAGAGGTACCTGTCTTTACAGACTTCCACAGCCCCTGAGAAATGATAAGGAGAATCCCATCCACTCCAATACTTGCCAACACAGGTTTCTTCTACATCTATTTATGACTGCTTCTCTCTTCTCCTTACAACATTCAATCTCCCTGAAGCTTTCTAATATTTCCTCACAACTGAAAAACAAAATTCATACTGCTGTGATAAGTGTCCGTGTGTTTGGAGCAAAAAAAGAGCCACTGTTGACAATTGGGAAGAAAGAGAGGACAGCTGTTTGCAGCTGGATGTGGGGCTAAGACAGAACAGCTGCTGGCAGCTGACAGACAAAAGAGCGAGCAAGCAAGCAGCTGCTGGTAATTCCGAACCCAGTAGGCCACTGAAAATAGCTGAAACACAGGGAAAGCACACAGGACTTGCGTTAAGTGCTTCACTGTATCTTGCTCTTCATTAGATCCTGCTTGTCTTTTATTAGAGATGCTCCCGTGACAGCTACACACCAACTCGCCCCAGGAATACTGTGCCCCCTTCTCCATCCATGTCCTGGTGAGGGCAACCCAAGAGATATAAAATGGCACACATATCCCGTCCAATAATTCTGTGCCTATTTTTATTTTTTATTTATTTTTTATTTTTTGTCTTTTTGAGACAGGGTCTCACTATGCAGTTCAGGCTGGCCTTAAGCTCACTTTGTAGCTCAGGCTGGTCTTGAACTCACAACAATCCTCCTGTCTCAGCCTCCCAAGTGCTGGGATTACAGGCATGCACCACCACGCCCGGCTTTCTGTGCCTATTTTTACAAGAAGGAAGAAGTCTTTTCTCAGCAAAGGGAAGGCATACAATAGAACCAACAACAGAACCATCCCACGATTTGGCAAAAATAATTCTCTTTTCTCTGTTACAGAAATGATCGTTGTTTTAATGAGAAATCCACGTTTGAAGTCCTGTCAGCCAAAATAAAAATGTGACAACTTATATGTAATTTCAAGGTGGGAAAATCTATCTTAAAGCACTCTTTAACATGTCTTTTCCATGTGGATGTTCCTATTAATACGTAAACAAGTATTACTTCTACTTTCTTCCATGTTTTTAATTTTTTTAAAAAATCTTTATACCATGATTTTGGTTAATTTTTTTTTTCATTTGCTTTGGGGCTTTAGACTTGTTCTTCTAACGTCAGGTAGGATTTTGAGATAAGCCCACGCGAGCCCAGTGTGTGTCTGCCCAGTCCTTATCTCTCTCAGCACAGAAAAAAACTATCTCAGAGCTCTAATTAATAAAATTCCTAGCTGTACTGTCTGGAAGACACATGGTTGGTAAAAGGCTACCTCTAATGTAATTTATTACACAATTACCTACAGTTAGATGACCCCCAATTAAAGAACAATTAAACAAGCTACTACTATCTATATCTATAAAAATACCTGTATGTATAAAAATTATAATTTTAAACATGGCAATAAGAAAGTTCTTGTGATATAACATTCAGAGGCAAGAGTTTGCAAAGATAATCATACTATCTTACTAGTGTCAGAACCTAGAAGAGCAAATAAAATCTGAAAGCTACAATAGATACTGTGAGAGGGGAAGAATCTGTTCAGTGGGGAAAAAAAAAAGTGGGATGAAGAAAGGACAAACACAAGAAGGGAAAAGATATATTCATGCATGTATACAGGATAGTTTGAATAACTGTGCTGCTGATTTCTGCTGGTCTGTTGAAAGGAGCTGTTCATGTTTAAATAGTTTTTCTTCTTTCAAATTTCTTATAACTTGTTTTAAACCAATATTGCAGGTTTCTATCTGGTGACCTAACAACTCTGTGGAAGATAATGTTATACAATACAACAATCAGGGTAAAATTCCTATTACTTGTTGAATGGACTTTTATATCATTTCGAATGTTGTATTTTACCATTTTATACTGTAAAACCTGAAAACTACAATTATTTTATGAAAAACTAAATTAAAAATACAACCTAAAAAAAAGAATTTGCAAAAATAATTTATAAATGCGGGGACAAGGGAGATAGCTCAGCAGCATAAGCTCCTGCCGCAGAAGCTCAGGGTCCTGAATTCAATCCCCAGTGCCATTAAAAAATAAATAAATAAATAAATAAATAAATAAATAAATAAATAAATACCTTAGGGCCAGCCAGTTAGCCCAGCAGACTAAAGCACCTGCTTCAGCAGAGCACAGTAGGCTGGAGTTCAATCCCTGCGTGCTGTGCTGGCCCCACCCCCGGAGCTCGCTGAGAAGTCCATTGCGACTGGGCACGATGGTCTGTGCCTATAATCCCAGCTCTGGGGAGGCTGAAAATAGGAGGGATCACTATAAATTTGATCTGTGTATTGAGACCCTGTAGGCCCTGTACTTAATACAGAAAAAATAAAATAAAATAAAATATTTGGAGAGTCTCGTGTGTTAGCTCAGTTGCTTAGGGGGACCGTGGTTCATTCCCAGCTCCCCATGCCCTACCTGAACTCCCTTAAGGCAGCCTGAGCCAGCCAAAAAAAAAAAAAAAAGAAAAAGAAAAGTTTCTTCATTCAATATAAATGAAAAGTTGAATGTAAAATGTACACTATATTTAAGAATAGGATAGAATGATATGTAGAATTATATGGAAGGACTTTTTATAATATAAACATAGGATAACAGAGTCGAAAATTTTAATTTCACTTCTCTTGCAAATTTGTGTTTCTAAATTATATAATGTGAAATATTTAAATAGTAAATTATGGGACTTTTTAATAAAGCTATGATCAAAATATATGGTTCTAAAATTTTAAATTTGTAAAAAATTCATTATAGTAAAAGGCACATCGCCATTAAACCCCTCACCACATGGCCTCCTGCTCTGCTCGCAGCTCTCTTATCTCTACTGCCACTTTCTGAAGCAGCTCTGGAAGTCCTTTTGCATGGCCTTAAGCAGTGAAATCAGAAACACAGCCAGCGCTGCTGCTGTTGTTGCCGCTGTTGCTGCTGCTCCGTGCTGCTGAGTAGAAAGGCAGCTCTAAAAGTGTTACGGTCCCTCTTTACCCACCTTATTCATGAGGCCTGGCACTGCACACCATCTTGCTCTTCTCCGTGTCAAAATGACCAGGAAGTTAAAAGCTTTCAGTTGATTCAGACCCAGGCAACCACGACAATGTAATTAAAACACTCGAGAAAGAAAACTCCAGGGGCTGGGGAGATGGCTCAGTGGAATAAGCGCAAGGC